>JAFMSR010000013.1:12151127-12170118 GCA_022818135.1 Saxidomus purpurata | reverse complement strand
GCTGGTCTAGAATGCTCACACTCAATCAGTAAGCAGCTAAGTGATTTCAAGCCAGCGGTATTAACCAGACAACCACGGATGCGGGAATTATAAATTTCCGAAATGGTAATAGTAATAGTAATTACCAAATGACTATTCAAGTTTAGAACTCACTGATGCTTTTTTTCCTAAATCATGCTTGTACTGCACGGAACAGATGAGGACACGTAGAGTTTTACCCCTTGCTTGTTTCGTCGTGCTTAACATAGGTTCTAGGTTTTCTATTTTTGAAAGAGTTATGAGTACGTCCTCAGTTTTTTTTAAGGAAAACTCTATAGACCATTCCTGTTTTTTTCAAAGTTTGTTTCATTTTAGGTACTGAGGTTGAATGTTAGAAAACAGCATGGCTAATTTCATTTACAAAATTTCATCATTGATTGTGAGGTTAGAATGATACAAAGGATAGCCAATCAACGGGGTTTTTTTTGACAGATTTCCTCTATATTCAAAGGGGATGATACTCTTCTACAGCTTATTTATTATTATTTTATAACTATGGCAGTGTTCATTATTCTAGGAGTATAAATCAATAATTAGTGTGTTCTTAAAATTATTATGGTAACTTTGAATGGTAAACAACTTTAATATTGAGGCTGTTCTTTCTTATAGTTGAATCATCCTGTGTGAAAGTCGGGCTGTTGTTGTCTCCTATGTTTGATGGTGTTTGGGAAGTTCTTTATATATTATGTCCTCTTACGATTTTATAAAAATACTTTTTTCCATACTTTACGAGGATCGACTTCTAAATGATATACACATGCCATTGATTTTTGTCATAGCCACATAGGGTACAGTTTAAAAGGTGGATTTTTACTAATAGTCAGTTTTGCGGTTTCCTATGTTCCTTTAAATTGACAAAACTGAAATTAATTGAATCTATCAAAGCGCTGAAAACAGAGAAAGGCTACATCCATACCCCATAAAGTATTTCATATGTCGTAAATTTAATTTTGTTTGTTTCTCAGTGATACATTTCCCTCATGAAAATATGACTACAAAACTTCAAAAACAGAAAGATAATGACGAGGAAAGTTTGCAAACTTGCTGTATGACAAAACGCTTCTAGACAGTCAAAAAAGTTATTGAAAGATATGTTGGATCAAATGTAGTACTGACCATATTGTTGGGGATTGCTTTTTCATAAATAAAACACAGTTTAATTACACAAAATGACGTTTAAAGACATTAAGCTAAACTGGCAACAATCGCTGCCACGGCAGCGCGTATTTGGGGAGTGGCTATTGTTAAACTCTCTCAACTATGTACCTGTCAGTTAAACTCAGTGTTCTACATTAACATGCAATGGAGAAATGTAAACAAAAGCAAGCAGACGATTTTAGCTCTTGAGCTGACCTGGGGCTTCTTTACGTTTTTTTCATAGCACTTTGGAATCAGATGAAAATTTATCCACCTCTTGAATCATTTCTTCTCATTTTCTTTTTATCCCATGACTTTCATTATATTCTCCCTTTTTAGAAAATTTAAAGATAAATACTACATTTCACACCTAACTCACAGAGTCAAATTTTGCACAAGGCCTGATTTTGTGTAATTTCCTACAATATAAATACATTGTGGTAAAATGAATATGTCAGCACCCAATTAAGATAGAGTCACAAAATTAATTGGTAATTAAATGCCATCGGCATGCAGGTCTGGTTTGTGTATTTTTGAAGGACACAAATTCCAGACATGGAACTGATACATGTGTCAGAAAAAGGAGGGAAATTATCACAGCAGTTCAAAACACAATACAATGTATATGCATGTAGTTGATGAAGAATAAAGTTTATATTTAAAGCATTGCAGAAAAGACATGTATTGTTTATATCAAATGAGAATAAAAGGAGCTATTTGTGTTAGCTTTAATGTTCTTGACACGGATTTGAAAATTCATAGCGATGGTAACACGGGATGATGTAAATTATAGACCATCAAGAAAAAATAGAATGGAGAAATTACTAAAATCATGAGTAAAATCAATATAAAAGGCTCATTCTTGGATAATAATGGATCATAATATTTAATGAGCCAGGATAATTCTAACTGACCCTACAGGTGCGATCCTTGCAGTGGTTTAGTAAGGATTCTTCGTCTAAGTCACATAAACATTTTATTTTTTTATACCAACACTGTTTATTGTTTGCCTTATTGTATCTGCATACTCATGGGCTTGACTAAGAAATAGAAGACTACCTGAACCTGGAAATAGTATCATACAACAAAAAATTATTATAGAAAATACTGAACTATACTATGGACAGAAGGGGTTTTTGAAGTAAAGTACGGACGAATGGGGGAAGAACAAAACATTTGAACTGCAAGGGAAGTTATGTCCTGCTGTGTACTTTTGCAAGTTAGACATTTACACCAAAATTAGAAAGTTCAATACTTAATACTCGAAAAACAATTGGCAACTTGAATAGATTTCAGCACAAAAACATATATTTATGTATCTAGTGACCTTTACTTATATAGGTCTTGAATAACTTAATGATTCATTTTAATGAAGGATATTCTCATTTTATGGAAATAAATTTTCATCAAGGTTAGTAAACTGTTTTTGTTCTGTAATGCATGCCACTGCTCTCAAGTGTATAAACATCACCACGTGGCTTTGTTTATAAACACAGACTTTATCAGCAATTAGCCACACCTCCCGGGAAATTCAAATCTGAGATCGTCTGCTTGACAGTTTGATTTTTTTTCTCAAAGTCACTTTTAGAAGTGATATGAAATTAAGATTTTTGGATTAACTGTTTTGAAATGGCACAGCTTACCTTTGTAACAAATTCCAACGGAAACAGTTCGGTAACTTTGTCAAAATTTAAGAAAAATGGTCTCTGATCTGAAACATCTTTGAAAATATTGAAAAACCTGCCCCAGCGCCATCTAGTGGTTTATATAGTCCAGTTGCCCCTTTAAGACCTACGTGTTTCTACGCCTCTATTCGACTAATATCTTGGTTAAGATATTTATAAAATAAATGAATTTAAACATTACATGTTGATCTGTTATTGTTGATGACATGTACAGATGTGCAATATCACATTTTTATCTGAATGCATTTGAAGTAATTGCAGAAACTGAAAAATCAATATCTATGCACAACTTTCAATGACACAGCTTGTAGAATGAAGTACCATTTGGTAAGCTCAAAAACAATCTGTTTAATGCACGCAAAGATCGATAAATGTTCATTTTTGTGAATAGCTAAATGATTCGTGATCAAAGAGTTAGCGGTCTATTCCAATTATTAAACAAACGTTTGAGCTGCAATATTAGAAATATATTTGTATCCTTGAGTAATATTGTAAGTATTCTGTCTTGCTTGACTTGACATGATGATTAACTTGAAAAAAAACATGAATGTGAACGGGTAATTGTCAACATGTCAAAATGTTCTGCTCTTATCATAAATATATGCAGTCGCCGTACCTTTAACACAACCTTTTTTAATTTCGTGATGTAATTGATACAAAAATACGATATGCCAGGAATTTGTACTAAAAAAACGCTAAAACAACCCAGTATATACAATATTATATATATGTGTGTGTGTACATGTATTTCTCTTATATTATGTTTCTATTATTTTAAGGATAGTAGGGGATGTGCCCCGACCCCTATCACGCCTATGTCGGGATTATAAACGGGGTTACCCCTATGGGGCCTCAAAAAAATTTTTTTGGCATAACAAAGATTAATCTTATGTACAATAATTTCAAACACTTTGTCAACAGTGGTTTTCTGTGCGAATATCCAAAACTTGTCATATCCAGATTTTATGACACTTCCTTTAAAACGGTTGAAAATACCTGTTTTGAAATGCTTTAAAAAATATTGCACAAAAACAAAGTCTAAATTAACATTCAGATAATTTTCATATTCTCGTATCTCTTCAAAGCTTTATGAAATTGAATTAATCGCCCCAGAACACGGGGGGACCAGCAAATCCGACGCCGCTGGTGCAACCGGGCGTTCGATGTGTGCGCTTCCGGAAACGGATGTGCTAGACCAAAATTGTCGACACAAAGGTACGTGAGCTTATGTTCTGTACTGAAAAAAAGCAGAATGTGATACTGTGTATGGGGGTCTTTCGTCCACAAGCACAGGAAGCTTTAGAGAAAAATAGTTTTAATTGAATGAGCTATGGCAATTCTCCTGCGAACAATTATGATAGAAATGTAGTTGACATAGAATTTTTCGTGTGTATCGTAGATTATTTCCCATTTTGTGCATATGTTTTGGTTTATATGCACTTATATTCATTGAATTATGACTATTCTTGTTGAAAGTACTAATCTGATCAAAATTTATGGGTGATTTTGACTAAATTACAACGATGCAGGATTCGCTAGACCGGATCGGGATTCGAAGGTACTCACCGTTTACGCGTAGCGCTTGGTTTGCGTATTCATTCCGATCCGAAGGATCTGTTTTTATGAAATTATGAAAATTGAAACAATTTACGCATATCGAAACATGCATTCATTTAAAGATTGAGGAATAGTCAATCATTTTAAATAAGTTTATTCAACCAATAAAAGGCCAAAGTTACTTATTCCAGTAAATTTCTCATACCTGGAGAGAGTGCTCATAGGTGCGCCATTATTTTAAATGACATGAAAGTATGATAATTGATTTGAATGGTCTTAAGCCTAAAAAAGAACCTATTCATAATTTCAAAAATCTAGAGTGCCTATTGATGGCGAGATTGAATAGGTGAAGAAATCCACATCAACTATAGCTTCTTTCAGGCAATTTAATAACAGTTAATGTACTATTCCAACTCGTACTATCGTCCAATATGGCAGCAATTAGAAAAGAGCAATTTACCAAAGGCAGTTAGTTCACTTTGGTATTTTGGTGTATGTCTCGTTGTCATTCAAATGAACTATTCCACAATTTCTCATTTGTAAAGAATTGAAAAAGGTATATTTAAGTGTTAAAATCCTTGCTACTGTACCAAACTCAGATTGTACCACTTTATCCAGTCTCATACATGTATTTTACATACAGCGAGGTGGACATAATTCTTAAAGTTATATTACCCTTCACAATTCCATATTGAGCTATGATCTAGAACAAAGCTAAAAACTTTAGTAAATTTATTGCTCTTTTTGAAAGATATGAATTAAAATATATGTAGATCTAACAGAAAGTAATTAATCTTTGTTTTTGACGGGGATAGCCAAAAATAGATTTTAACTGATTTGTTTAACTTTAAAACCCCAGTATACAGATTCTTCAGATTGGATGTAAAGTCAGAATGAATGCGCAAATCTGGCGCTACGCAAAACGTCGAGCACCTGGGCATCTCGCTCCGGTCCAGCAAATCCAGCTACGCCAAAACTTGGTCAAAATCTTCCATGAATTTCGATCATATTAGTATTTTCAACAAGAATGATCATACTTCAATGAATAAACATGCAAATAAAAACACAAACCAATTGACAAAATGGGAAATAATCTATGATACACACAATAAATTCTATGTTAACAACCCTTCTATCATAATTGTTCGCAGGAGAATTGGCATAGCTCATTCAATTTGAATATTGTTCCATGAAACTTTCTGTGCTTGTGGACGATTAACCAATACACAGTATCACATTCCGCTTTTTACCAGTACAGTTCCCAAAAACGTTAGGAAAATCAAAACGTAAGCTCACCTACCTTTTTGTCAACAATTTTGGTCTAGCACATCCGTTTCCGGAAGTGCGCACATGAAACGCCCGGTTGCACTAGCGCTGTCATATGTGTTGGTTCCCCCCACGTGGCGTTTTCAAATGGCGAATTCATGTCATGTTTATTTTTATCAGTTGCATTTTTATACAAACAACAGGTTTGTAAATATCCGACTAATTGTAAAAAATATAATTACATACTAAAACGAAAAAGAAGCGCACGGTAACAAAATATGTAATAATATCAAAACGGCTATGCGTAGAAGTAGTGATATCATGCACTTTCTATTTAAACTGGTTTTGAGTGATTTTAGGTCGATGAGCACAGTGACCGAGATAATTATCTCACCGATTTTCATACTTCTACACATAGCCGTTTTGATATCATTAAATATTTTGTTACCCTGCGTTTCTTTTTCGCTTCAGTACCGGGTGGATTATCCCATTGTCTGCTGCTGGCATATTAAATATTCGAGTTGTGTGTTAATGGGAAATCATTAGTTTGACACATATATGATTATCATGTTTAAACATTTCTCGCTCATTGTATTACATAATAATGTCTATTGAATCGCAGAATTACAATTGTCTATTTATAATGATCCTGTTAAAAATGCATTACATTTAAAAGTGATCTACACAAAAAGGTGACAAAAATTACATTTTTGGCTATATTTTACCCGTATATTAGTAGTATATTACCATTGGCTAAAATACAACCTTAACAATAGCGTCGCAAAAACAAAGTAAAGATACAGTACACGTTATTTCCTAGAAAAATATTTAGTTGTAAACAGCGGGGACAATTTTGACCTAGTTGCAAAGTTTGAACAGTTTAAGGAGAGGACCACTAGACAATGATAAATACCAACTTGTCTAAGCGCTACACCTTGCAATACTGGAGAATATTTTCAAAGATGTCCCAATATTAGTCAATGTTAAATAGCTTAGCACATCTATACTGAAACAGCATAACACAAAAGAGGTATAAAGAATATTGATAGACGTCATATAGACAGTGTCACACGCCAAATATATAAGTTCAAAGTTTTAAAAATGTTTGTCATCGGAACCATCGAGCAAGTTGAATGTATCTTTTACGTATATCTATACACGACATGAATGAAATAATATTGAATTGAATTACCTAAAATAAAACGCTTCCAAGAAATTACAGACGTGTCATGCTGCATAAGCTTAAACATATAATGACAATAAAATCTTTAGACTTTAGCATATGTATGTTGCTGCGACTTTAATCTTGTTTTAAATGCCGACTTAGATTATTTCTACTATAAGTCGCTTATCAACCTACCACAAAGCTAGACAATATTTGTTGAATGTTGTAAAAGACAGAAATTTATATGATCCTTTTAGAGAACTAAATGGAGACGTACGTACATTTTCCTGGAGAAGAACAAATCCTGTACAACAGGCAAGACTTGATTTTTTTCTAATTACTGAAAATCTTTTGCCGCGCATTAGAAACTGTAGTATAAGTATAAGCTATAGATCAGACCATTCTGTCATTATGTTGTCTTAAAGCTTTGATAAGGTAGCACATACAAAGGTACTATGGAAATTCAACAATTCACTTTTAAATGATACAGATTACATTAAATGTATCAATGAAAAAATAGAAGATGTCATATTACAGTATTGTGCCCGGTATATAATACTTCAAATATGTCTGACATAAGTAACGGGTACTTGCACTTTACGATAGATGATCAACTTTTTTAGAGAAACAATATCATATTCTAGCTACAAAAGCAAATGTCGGAAAACTAGGGAAGATTATCTTATTCAAAAAATAAGGGAGCTTGAAGACAGTTTTTCTGAAAATAACAAAGAAACTTTGTTGCTTTTGCAAACAGAATTACAAAATTTTAGGCAGGAAAAAATGAGAGGATATTTTATTAGGTCATTTTTCATATTTTTTTTTAAAGTTTCAGTAACTTCAGAATAAAACAAAAGCCTTTCTAAACTTTTTATTGGATTGATGACGAAGAAAAACCATCAAACTATTTTTGTAATTTAGAAAAGAACCATTACATTAAGTAAAACTATTTTTCCTTTTTTAGAAAAAGATTATTAAACAGTTGTTTACAGTCAACATGAAATTTTGCACGAAGCAGAAAAGTTCTTTAAGAATGTCTATTCCAAAACCGACTCTTTGAATGAAATTAATTTAGATCACTTTTTAGAAAATAAAACTATCCCTAAATTAGATGATATGCAAGCAAAAGTTTAGAAGGGCTTTTGTCTTATTCTGAAGTTACTGAAACTTTAAAAAAGATATGAAAAATGATAAAAGTCCGGGGTCTGATGGATTTACCTCAAATTTTTAAAAAATGTTTTGGAAACAGATCTGACATTTTGTAGTTAGGGTAATAAATCATGCATTTGCGCAAGGTGCATTGTCAGTGACACAAAAACAAGGTATTATCACATGTATACCAAAAGGTAATAAACCAAGACAATATATGAAAAACTGGCGTCCCATAACTCTAATATAGCACACAGATTAAAAACTGTACTTGATATTCTAATTAACACAGACCAAACAGGATTCATTAAAGGCAGATTTATTGGTGAAAATACACGTTTATTGTACGATATTATGCATTGCACTGAAAATAATAACATACCAGGTCTTCTGTTGATGATAGATTTTGAGAAGGCTTTTGAAACTTTATCTTTAAATTCCATAAACAAAACTTTCGAGTTCTTCAACTTTGGTCCAATGTTTAAGAAATGGATTTCATTATTTTATGCAGACATAAAGACATCGGTTCAATTGAATGGGTACCTGTCTGATTTTTTCATTGTCGAACGTGGGTGTCGTCAAGGAGACCCAATAAGCCCGTATATTTTTATCTTATGAGCAGAGATTCTAGCACACAAGATAAGAATTAGTAAGGATAGAAAAGGTATTGTTATAAATGATGTTGAATAAAAAATTTGTCAGTTCGCAGATGATACTTTTTTACTTTTAGATGGAACTGATAGGTCACTTAATTGTACTGTTTTAAACGAATTTGCAATGTACTCCGGCTTAAAGGTTAATTTTGACAAAACACATGCTGTTTGGATAGGATCCCTGTAGAACTCAACAAGATCTATAAAAACGAAATGGAAATTAAACTGGGATACAACGACATTAATTTTAAGCTTCTTGGACTTATGTTCCATATTGATCTAGAAAAAATGATTGAATTGAATTTCTTGGAGAAAATTGATGAGAAAAAACAGTATTCAGTATTGGAAGAAACGAGTCCTTACTCCAATTGGTAGAATAACAGTGATAAAAACAATTCTCTTGCCAATATTAACTCATCTTTTTATATCTTTACCGAATCCAACTATACAAATCTTGCAACAAGTACAAGCAGTTTTTTATGATTTTGTTTGGCAAGGACCATCAAAGATTAAAAGCTCTGTAATTATTAAGGATTATTCTGATGGTGGTCTTAAAATGATCGATATTTTTGCCTATATGAAAAGTTTAAAACTCATATGGTTACGAAGAGTAATAAATACTCCAAGGAATAAATGTTATAGTTTGATAAGAAGTAATGTATATTTTGAGATGTTTAATTTGGGTAAAGATTATGTACAAATCATAGTAAAGCAGTTGAAAAACATTTTTGGAAGAATGTATTACCGTATTATCATATACAAACCTAATAGACGTTTTACCTATCATTAACATGAATAATTTTCTAGAAATACCTCTTTTTTATTAAGCATTTGCTACAAATTGAAAAAAAAATATTTCTGAAGTCTTGGTATGAGAAAGGAATCAGATTTATTAAAGATATCGTGATTAAGGATGGCATTTTTATTGAAAGACAAGAATTGGAAAGAAGAACAGGCTTAAAAACTAACTTTTTATTTTATGCAGGAATACAAAATACAATTAAAGCTTTTTTGAAAAAAAACTCAAGTGAGAAAAGAGATATTAGAGATAGAATATGTATTTCCTATAATACCCTATTATCTAAAATCTATACTAAGTGCCAAAAAAGGCATACATTACATGTACAGCGAATTGATAAAAAATACAGATATTCCCTCTTGTAAAGAAAAATGGGACAGTGCCTTCTCAATTTAGAATCCAGAATGGAAATACATTTGAGACTAGTTCTGATACTTATTTACAATGGTTTCAAACAAGAATAGTCAAGAGAATTCTAGGAACAAATTACTTATTGTTTAAAATGAACAAAGTCACTACAGATTTATATGCTTTCTGCAAAAAAGAAAAAGAAACTTTACTCCATTTTTTGGAGGAATGTACGTACACACAGTCTTTAATTTCAAAAGTAATGGATATTGTAGAAATATATGATCCGAAATTTCATGTGAACAATAAATGTTTTCTCCTAGGGTAATCGGGAAAATGCCTAGACCATTATAATATATTGTGCTTAGAAATAAAAAGGCACATGTACATATTCATATGCAAACGTAGTGAAATTAAACCATCTCTGCAAGGATTGAAACAAAGCTTAAAGCTGGCCTTTGCAATTACATTTGTATTAATGAAACGCAAAAAACAGGGAAAAAGAAAATTCATTGGTCTCTTGTGGAAAAACTGGTTTGCGATCAGTTTATTACTAATATAATTTACACTTTAATAAAAACTTTCGCGATTTTCTCTCTTTTTATTGATATACAATGAAATTAAATTGTTGTTGCAAATTATTAAAACAGATTAGCTGTATAAAAATATGACTATATGTTTGTTTGTTTCTTTTTTTGCAAGTGACAATAAGTCACTAAAGTAAAATGAGGTCCCTTACATAATTCACAAATTTACTCATTGTTATACATATGCCATGATCATCTATTTATAGTTCGATGTTTATTTATATCTTATACATGCATTTGTAAGGTTGAAATGGGATGGTTCTCCGACCAATACTCAACCATTTGACAGGGATAATAAACGGGGTTACACTACAGGGGCCTCAAAAAAATCTTTAGACCTAAGTATTTAAAGGAAAAGTAAAGACGGTAACGTACAAATACAATGGCATCAAAAGCAACCAAGTCTGCCTTTCATGGCCGGCTTCCACAAGTCCATAGCTTGTATAGTAATACGCATACTTTGTGCTTGTTCTTACAACCAAAAGTACATGTAAATAAGTGTATATATCAATGTCTATTTTCACTACAAACCATAAAGATACAACTGGTACATACGAATGCCTCTCTCTCTCTCTCTCTCTCTCTCTCTCTGTCTGTCTCTGTCTGTGTCTCTGCCTCTCTCTGTCTCTGTCTCTGTCTCTGTCTCTCTCTCTGTCTGTCTCTGTCTCTCTCTTTGTTGTCTCTCTCTCTCTGTCCCTCTCTCTCTCTGTCTCTCTCTCTCTCTCTCTGTCTCTCTCTGTCTCTCTCTGTCTCTCTCTGTCTCTCTCTCTCTCTCTCTCTGTCTCTCTCTCTGTCTCTGTCTCTGTCGCTCTGTCTCTGTCTCTGTCTCTCTCTCTCTCTCTCTCTCTCTCATAATTACACAAAAGTGCGTCGAAAACGGAGTTTATTATTTCAAAGAAGTGGAGATTGTTTTAACGTTTCAGGAATGCTTTATTTCTGTCAAATTTTCCCTTTAACATACTGCAAACGTACGAACAACTTCTTGACTGTAGTTAATTTAAGAGATGACATTATATTTTCAGTCTTTTCTTAAACGAGTCAGTTTGTGATTGGCTATCATTTAAAACGCAGATGAGAGAATTGATTCACACATTTTGAAAGCATAACAAAAATACGGACCGAAAGATAAATGGAAAGATAAGAAACACCTTGCGTAACTCCGCCCATTTTAATGAGTTTCGATTACATTTTTGTAGTTAAGGTATTCTAAATACTTATACAAGATGCAAATTGAAAGCAGTGTGTTTTCCGCAGTTGTTAGAGGTAAGCGTTTCATACATTTCATCTGCTTTATTTCTTTGTCCTTTGGTAATTGTTACTGATTTGCATCTTAAATGTTAGAACACATTTATTAACTTTACATTTGTATTTAAACTTTCATTATAATAGTTTTAATCTTTAAAAATGTTCAAGAAGCAACTCAAAGCTGGAACAATTATAATTTACGTCTTCTGTTTCGAAAACTTAAAAGCAGTCCAATCTGATCTGATTCTACTGTAGTTTCGGATGCAACTTAGAAAGAACCTATTTATTTTTCAACGATAATAGAACACGTTCTTGCAAATCATATTAAGTACTTTCGGTAACTTCTTCCTGTAAATCTTACCAGTACTCTTGCCGAAAAAAAGGGATTATAGAGGTCGGGGTAAAAACAATGACATTGCACGGATTCAACCAAAGACTTTCGTGTTGAAATTAGAAATGTGAATAATGACATAAACTTAGTGCTGTATAAATGAAAAAATGTGACAGTAGTTTTCCAGAAAAATCATAAAAGAAATAATTATAAGCACGGCCCGTAAGCGCGCACTACTTTCGTCGCTGTTGTGCTTACTTGTGGTGAAGGTGCAAAAACAGTGATAATCGGTGATTCGGCAGGGGTGTGCTTTCTTTCTTCAATTATATAAAATGTTTTAAAGTATCATTTAAAAATCTAAGCTTGCTATTCGACCGTAACGGTATTTCGGCGCTCCATTGCGAAATGCCGAAGTTAAATATCCAAGGTTGAAGTGAGAAGAAAACTCCCGCACTCGACGAACGGCGAAAAGGAGCACCCTTGTTTATTTCCGATACATACCTTCTAGTAACGGCTGTTTCAGAAGCTCTTGGGTAGGCCTTTATAAGAATACAGTTGTTATACTGGCCCGTTATGTAATTCTTCAAAATGTATCTAGTTTTTAACAAAGTGATGCCCAAAATCTGTTGTTGTATGTTGTTCGTGGTCGGTAAATGTTGTTCTGGTAATCAAAATAATACAAAAAAACACTTCTTGTCAAACTTTTTAAATAATTCACATTTAAAATTGTAAACATGCGAAATTTTAACAAAATAATGGGTTAACGTCTGTCCGGGAATTTTAATTTCTTCCCCATCGTTACTTCAAATAAGATTTTCTATTTTCTCCTATTTCAATCGATTCATAATATTGCCTTACTTTACAACTATTAACGATTTAAAAGGTACTTGAGCACTGAACTTTTAAGGTACTGAGTTAAAATAGTGGAATTTAAAGGGAATTGTAAATGACCTACGTACATGAAAATACTAAAGATTCAGTCCAGTTCACATCTATACTAAAACAGCATAACACAAACTGAGACAAAAATAGAAAAACTAGCATTAATACGAATACAAAACTATATAATTTGCAAGTATTCGTGTAATTTAGACCAGGTATAAATAGCCATACGTCAAACAGTCATTAGAAACCATAATATTTGTTTCTATTTTTATTTCTTATTGTCTTGGTATGTATTTATTTGATAACCACAGCGAAGCTTGACACAATGGCTAAGAAATTCAGTTTTATATTTCCATAAACTACATCATAGGATCCTCTATAAAACTGTCAAGTACAAGCGAAAAACATATTTGGAAAACATATGGAATACAGTAAGATTTCCTGAACAGTCGGTCGTGCCTTAAACCGAAAACTACAAATTCCATTCAAATCTTCATCAAACGTGAAATATTTCAAACAAGTATCTTCATCAAAACAATATTAAGGGTAAACATGAAAACTCTAATCCGTGTCAGAAAACCAAGCATTGTCAAACCAGATGCCATAGAAATAATTTGAGAAAATGGCTAATGTCATTGAATTTTCAAGTTGACTGCAGAGCAAAAGTTTCCTTTTAGGAACATTGCATTTATACTTTCGTGGGAAAAGTTCATATGTTAACAATTTTAAATGTGAAATATTTACAGAAATTTGGCAAGAACTGTTGTTTTTTTGTAATATCTTATAGTCAACCCAACCTTTGCCGGCCAAGCACAACCTCAAACAGCAGTTTTTCGGGCAGCATTTTGTTTAAAATCAGGTATATCTTCAAAGAATTATGAACAGGACAAGCCAGGCACGTGCCTACTCAAGAGCTTCCAAAACAGCCGTTGGATAGGTATAGGTAATAAAAAAGTGCTCGTTTTCGCCATTCGCCAAGAGCGGGAGTTTACTTTGGCATTTATTAACGTCGGTATTTCGCATGGGAACGCCTAAATACCATTAGGGTCGAATTGCGAGCTTAGATTTTAAAAGATTTGTTTTTAAATTTTATATCATTAAAGAAATCAGTCACTTACCTGGTTTAATTGCACCTCCAACATTTTCCTCGCTTCATTTTCGTTAAAGGTGATGCGCTTTTGAGGGCCGTGATAAGACTATAACAAATCTTAATTCTTTGCACATGTATAGTATGCTATTTTGGAGACTATTGGTCAAATCAGCAAATAGCAAATAGATAAACGTATATTAATTTAAATCATGAATCAAAAGGATTGCAATGATATACCAGTGTTTGACATTGCCCAGGATTCCTTAAATGTTCTTGTTGCGTACAGTTCTAGCAAAACAATTAATATAAAACGCATACAACATAACTAAATAATTGATCTGAAGGATAAAGTAAATACCGTGCTGCATGCATCTTTTGAACCACCACGTCACCACTATACAGTAAAAAAGAAATCAAATAGAACAACTGTTTTACAAAATGAATTATACCCTAAAACAAAAGTTCACTGTTCAAACAGGCAGTTGTTTTAATTTTGCGCATTTTGGTTTTGCAATGGGTCATATATCTTAACTCAACAGAAAGTTTTTTGAGAATTTATAAGGAACCAATAGATTTATATCATATTAACATTATAATAATGATATTAACGTTCATTCTAAGGTCACACAAATTGCTGTTTGGTTGTTTTTTTTTTCAATTTTGTTAATATATAAAAACCATGTGATCAAACTTATATCATTTTAACTTCATATTAACATCATAAACAAAATTAATCACCAAATTTGAATAAAAATGCCCTATGGTTAGTATGTTGTCAAATCTTTCGTTTAATTGGAATAATCTACACATATCTGTTTTAAAAGTCATCAGTACATGTAATGATTAAAAATAGACTACTTAAACTATCCAATATGTAACATTCAGCAATTGAGGCTTCTGTTAACCTGAAGTTTACTATGTGCCCATGTTTTTAAAAAAAATGACAGAACTATGCTCTATTAATTCTAAATGATAAAATACCTACACTTGCAAGTAATTTTACAACCAAAGTCATCATTGCACTTTCCCGAACTTCTTCAAAGATTACTGTTCTTTTTTTTCCAGAAAACCGGATAGCTTGAGGAAACCTCACTTTATTGTCACTTTCAAAGTGTTTGCTTACTTCTATCGAAATGGAAAAGAAAATTTTGATTCTCATTGCAATTTGCACAATCTTTGTATTGACAGCTCCGAGTCATGGTATGCAATATTTTCATTCCGTTGACCTCATTTATCGTAACATCTCACACCTGGATTCTTTTGTCATAAAAGGCTAAATAGTAAGGACCCTTGGCGTTTGTTAAGTGCATGCTTGCGTATGTTTGCTTACTGTGATGAGGATATATTTATTAACAACGTTACGTTTACAGTGTTACCGTTCTGTACATGCTTCCATACTGTTCAATGAACTTACTTCAACAGAAGCTTGAAATAGTTAAATTAAAATGTAGTTAGACATAGATTTTAACATATACCAATACACGATGTGTATTTGCAAACCTTATTGCGTAAACGTCACCAATTTGTGTTAACTCATAAACCTTCTGCTCTCTGTATTTCAGCATTTGCAGCTGTGAAAAGGTTAAAAGCACATGCAAAACAACCTGTTGGTAAATATGAAGATTTTAGGGGATTTTGTCATTTTTCAAAGTCATTGTTTAATAATAAAAAGGGAATGACTTGATGTGCTCCGAATGTTGAAAAAAATATTCGTCGTTGCTAATACGGTTCGTCTGTTTGTCAGTGTCACACTTTTGTCCGATAAACGTAGTTGCTAAAACTACAAAAAGTTTAAACTGGACGAAATGATTTGAACATTCTGATGTAGAAAACCACAATCCTAACTACATTTCGTCATATATTTCAATTATCCCCTTTCTAGTTTTTTATTGTCGAGAACAGTGAAAGTGTAGTACCAACACTTTAAATAACTGAGTAAAGATGTTCGAAGACAGTGCAGAGCCAATCACTCAACCATGCCTCAAAATAGTAAGATTAAACAGATTTAAACTGAAAAACAAACCACACCAAATGACAGTATACAGCAAGAAGAACCAACAGTTACCTTAATGTATCTTAATTGAATTTTGCCCTTTGTTAGCGCTAGAAAGAAGCGGGAGATATTGGCTGAATTGTTTACATTCTCTAACTTTCATGAACAAATACTTGTTCGAAGTATGTGTCTTCAAAAATAGTAAATGGAATTAGAAATGCAGTTCTGAAAACAGATAAAAATGTCTTAGCTTAATCAGGGTCCGTATATTACACGAACCCTGAGTTAATATACAGTGATAGCATCCGTTATTTCCGTTACAAAGCCTGCTTACAAACACTTCCTATTTCAGAACGACTTAAAATAACAACATTGACATTTCCTTGCATCTCAACAAAAGTTTTTGTACCAACCCAGAGGCAGATAGCTCTGGTATTACCGAGCGAAACCTTCATTTATTTACACATTTAAATGCCATGACTTGGATTCAAACGCTTTGAATAGTCTCGTGTTTTCCAACAAATCATTAATTGTTAACAATACTGTATCCATTCACTTAACTTTGCTTTCATTTTGCTAGCAAACTTCAAAGGAAGACAGAAAAGAGACATCAGTTCTGAGACGAATAGTGACAGTTCTTCTGACAAGGATACTGACAGCTCTTCTGACAAGGATAGTGACAGCACTACTGACATACATAGCACAACTACTCACAGCTACGGGTGGGGCGGAGAGTGACAGCATTACTGAGACCCCACACGAACCGATAAAACTTATGAAAAACAATAAAAGTGATAACAGATATCGTAGAAATAAATAGATCAAACGCAAAACCAGAAACTCTCGCTTCTCCGTTACTCCTACAAACTCAATAGCTGTAATCTCTAACTCATATATCTCATAACTGATCAGCACAATTTTATTCAACAAATTTCTGTCTTAGTCTTTTCTTATCTTTTCCTTAGCTTATTCATCGTATAAATAACGTACACTTTTGCATAATTGAGACAATTTAAAACAAATAATTAAGGTTGCACAATCCAGTTAAAACAAATATATGTACAGTTATATTATATATATTAGGAAACTGGCTGACGAGGTACAAATAAAATGAAATATGATTTTTTTAGATTTTAAAACCAGTCTCTAAATGTGACCTTAACCATGTCAATCTAACTGAAATAAAAGTAGCATTTCATCAGAGTTCTTCTTTTTTCTTACCCTATTTTCTCGTCATCGTCTTATATTATCCCGTGTACCAAAAATCATGCTTTAACGATTACAGTTGGCATGCCAGATGTTTTGCCATCTGAAGTTCGTGTAAGTGTGGCGTGCACAGTGCTTATTTCCCTTACTTACAATCCACTTAGAGTATGTAATACCAGGTAGCTGTTCAGGAGGACACAAGATCTAAATACATTATCCGCCAATGGTATGAGGTTTAAACTTAGAGGGAACAGTTAAGATATTGACTACGACCCAATATCATCATTTCCACTGCCAACTCTAGTCAAACAATTGATGAAACAAAAGAAGTAGCAAAACGATTTGTGCAAAATAAACGAAACTCTTATGTAGATATGATTCCTTTTAGTAAATGCCTTTAGATCCTTGAGTTCACAAAACATCACTCAGTTACAAACCCCAATTAATGTTAATGATCCCATACAATGTATAAGATTGTTTTAATCAGTGCCGGTTTCATACCTTGTTACTAGTAATAAAGTGGGCCTCGGTAGCCCAGTGGTTATGGCGTTCGCCTCGGGAACGCGAGGTCCCGGACTCGAATCCCAGCCCGAGAACGAGGTGTGTTCTTGGAAAAAGACACTGATGCCACACGTGCCTCAGTACACCCAGCTGTAAATGTTTAGCAGTGATGTAAAACTCTCCCTCCCTCCCTCCCTCCCTCTCCCTCCCTCCCTCCCTCCCTCTCTCTCTCTCTCTCTCTCTCGAGCGTGACATCTGGAATGAGTGTTCGAGAGCGTTTTAATAAGCTACGGAGCTTTCTTCGTGTTCGAACTAAAATTAATTCGTATAAATTACTAGTAATATAGCACATTAAGGCAGTACGCTTTGTGCTACCATCTATTATAAGAATCAGAATGATTTTCTTACCAATGAAATGTCACTTCCATAGAACGCATAGACTATACGGTAGCGAACAATTGTTGCGTTGATTCCATAAACCGCTTAGAACATTTCAGTTATTCTTCATAGATATATCTACAACATGCAAATAATTTTCAAAATGTTATGTATTACGAAATGAAGAATAAAATATTGAATCCTAAACAAAACGAGTATTTTGTATCGAAATGGCACAAAAGAGTCATTCCAGGAAAATATAACGTGACAGTAATGTAGACATGCACAGAGGACCACAAAGTAAATAGTAGATCTGCCTAGTCTGTTTCGTAACAATAGAAAGGTTGTTAACTCCAGTTGACGGACGTCAGTTGTTTCTGAATTAACGGACTATAATAGTTCTGTAGTTTGGAGAATATATCATGTAAAGTTGACCATTTCAACATCAACCAATAATTTCGAGTCACTGAAATTGTTTATTGTTTATTATCCAATCAAGGGTGAATTAGAGTTAAAGTCCTGCCTAGAACAGCAACAATTACGATGACATCCATGATATAATAAAGGTTGAAAAGACAGAAAAAAAACAGGCGAGAATACCACAAACTAGAAAGAACACCGTTTTGTAAACACAGCACAAAAATAGAACTTGAAAATAACGAAATGCCAATTGCTCCTTCTGATTGGCTAGTTCAGATTTATCGTTCTTCATTGTTATTTAAAATTCGTGAATTAAATTAATCACACGAAAAACAATTGGAGATTGTCACCAACATTCAAATAGTCAAAATCCTTAACCCTATGTTTTTTTGCTGTTTTGATAAATTATAACATAGTCAAATGAAAACTTACTTTTGAATATAAACAATGAAGTTGTTGTCTACCATTTCCAACATTGTATTCTTATACAACACTAAACTTCAGAAAACACACGACGAAAAGGTAAGGGCTATCGATGTTAGTTAATCTTTCGAAAA
>JAFMSR010000013.1:12094563-12143376 GCA_022818135.1 Saxidomus purpurata | reverse complement strand
AATGATCATTAACCAGCTAAGTGTTTGAAATTATGTTTTGTAAAACAACCTTGTTCCTTTATGTACTGACTCGGTACATACTAATTGATTTACCCAAGTTAAAGTGGAGCGAATGCTGCGCTGCGATTGGACAAACTTTTATTTCAAACACTAAGATAGGTTAGGAAAAAAGAACGTTGACAAGGACGATAATTTCATTTTTACTAGACTTATGTTAAAAAGGATGCTAGATGGTTTCCTATTAAAACTGTTTACGAATATTTGCTCTATAATGTCTAAGTGTAAAATGAACTTCATAATTATATCTTGTTTCAATATTATTACGACTTGCGCTTTGAAGAAGACACATACACATATTTAAGTGTTTGTCGTCAATCTTCGATTGGTTAAAAGTCGGAATAATAGGGAAAAACACAAAATGTAACACAAAATGTAAGACGTTTGCTTTATAACAGTTCCAGTAACCTTGAAATGTTTATATCTGTCGTTTATGTTTAGAAAATACGAAATCTGAACCGATTTTGAAAGGTCTTTTTCATCCCTGAACACATACATGAACTAAGACTTATAAAAGAGAAACAGTGTAATAATCTAAATGAACCACTATGACTTAAACCGTACATTTTACAAAATGGAGTAATAACACGAAAGGGCAATTTTAATATGAATACAAAAAACGCTGCAGTACTTGAATGATGTGATACACATCTAAACAAAAAATTGAGATTTAGTAAACCGGTGTTTAGCGAACATCTATATGACCTTAATAAACTCTAAACGTACTTGGACGTACTCGTTATATAATACGGAAGGATTATATTGTACAATCAATTACACGCCCCATTAACTTAAACTCTAATAACATCTGGGTAAAACAAAGATATAAACCGAATAAAGCGATTCATGAAATAGATGAAGATGTTTTACTGGCAGTTTCTTTCTTCAAGCCATCTTTGGTGTTGACCTCTTTGAATAAAACATAAACTTTAGTCTCATTATACATTCAAAGTGTTGTTCCGGAAGTATTAGATTCTTACAGAATTAAGTTTTGACTATCACAAAGGGAAAAAAAAACATCAATCATCATGTGTTGTCGTACCTTTGAATGCAATTAAAGATGTGTGTTTGTGTACTTTTTCCGATTGATTGGTTCAATTACTTAACGCAGTTATTACATCAGGTTGAACAAATATGTTTGCAATGTAAAACTTTGTACTAAATTAACAATTTTCTTTGCAATCAAGGTTTTGGTATCTTTAGAAATATTTGACAGTACTTTCTTATAAATTTTTGTCAGGATAATAAATTTGTATCAAAAAACGTTGTTTGCTTTTGTACGTAGAACTAGTCGTACAGTGTTTATATAAGGATAGTATCAATTTTGTGATTTGGAAATTGCAAAGAGCAAATGTTCAGACGTTTTATTAAACTTTTGATGTTTCAAAGTAGTATACGTAACATATGGCTAACTCTGACCTGCACGTAAAATGACAGACCCTGTTTCGTTGAAGGTAAACACTTTTCTCAAACATCTTTTGTTCATTTTGTTTAATATGTCGTTGGCAAATTCAACTTGTGAATAGCGGCTTTGAGATAACACGGCAACTTTATTGTTAAAGAATTAAATATCGAGTTTCCACATTTGACTCGTTGGCAGTGGAGTTGACATGTAATAGGCGCATGCAGGACAAACTTCGAAATTTTTTCCGAGAATAGGTAACATATTGGCCAAGGTACATTAAAAAATGTTTTATTTAAGACCACCTTAAGAAAAAATGTCATTAAAGATAGTGTTCCAATCAAGAGTTTCTTATTGAGCAAACTTGTATTGACCGTTTTTTCTTCTAAAATGAAAGTACTATAAAGCATATTGAAGATAAAAATTTCCCAAAACTGAATCAAATTACAGTACCAGACATCAACCGACTGACGATGAAAGCACCTACAAACCGATTAAACGTGAGAGGGTGCTATATGACTGAGATCATGGAATGTAAAAACCGATTCGGATGAATTCTTGTCGTTAGCATTAATCTGACACCAACCGGCTCCTTATTCCACAACAAAGCATGAAAGAGTTTGTGTGACTGATGTAATTATTTTGGCCGTAAAGAGTTATAGATCACTTTTCAGTCCTATAAAAATGAAGAGAGCTTCACATGAATCGATTTGTTTTTGCTAATCGTGGCAGAGTATCGTCCTTTTTACCAGTCTAATTTGATACCGAATGCACTAGGGTTGAATAAAGTTATATAAATCTCATTTTCAGGTCAACTGCCTATAGCAGTTTATCTTATTATCAGGCCCTTTCACGACAGTATCGTCTCGTGTGTATTTCATTATCTGTGATCTCCACTATTGCTATGCTTCTGTTGGAAAAAAAACAGAGTTATGTTTTGGTACGGAATTTTCTAAACTTTGATCTGTTGCCTACAAACACAAACACAAAATTCGGATGTTAGTTGTTATAAACTGCATCCGCTGTCATCCGAAAGTGTCGAACAGAAAGTTACCAAGTTTGTGTCAGTTTTCAAATAATGATAAGAGGGTCATGCTGGATCTATGTGGCACATATGTGTGTTACAGTGTAGTGCCAAATCAGCCCCCATGGTTGTCATATGTTTAGAGGCAAATTTTATTTAAGCACGAACTATACATGAAAAATAAGTGTGCTATCAACAGTGTAATCATTGTACAGTGTCATTTAAGGACCATTCCTATAAGATGATTTCAAAGACTTACAATAGTGTCTGGTGTGATTCCCTTATTAAGTTGTAATGTTTCTTTATGTTACAAGATATCTTGAACAATTTCAATCGTAGTATCATTCCGGTGAAATGATTTCAAAATCTGAGCAATGGTTTCCGAAGACAATATCTTTTCCATAAAGCAACGTAGAGAAAACTATTCCGACCACTCCCCGCCTTCTTTTTGTCGTATGAGGAATGATTCATTCCCTCGGGCGTTCTTTCTTTTGAACGTCTTTGGAACAAATTTGGATGAAGGTCACATAGGCCTTAGGTTTGACTTATGGAGAAGTTCTTTTCTGTGTAGAAACACCGGCTTGTTTGAACTCTAAAAATAGGACAACACACTTTTCAGAACCGATTCTTTAGTTTCATCTGTCAAGTTTTATAAGATTTAGTTGACAAAAGTATGGGCCTGTATTCCGATTTTCTTGAAGGAGTGCCGCGTCATAGTGAAAATGGGGTAATTAATTCAAACGACGTCAGAACAGTCTGATCGGAAAAAAAATCAATCTTTACCCCGCTATATCTTTACATTTGCAGTTAAATAAACACATTTTCTCAATGTATAGTGAAGAGTGCAGTACACGATCTAAAATCTTGAATATTTGAAAACTCATAAAAATAAGCAGCCAGCAGCAGATATTCGAAATAGTATTTCAAGTTAGACAGATACTTAAAATGTGTAGACCTATTTATCGGTCTTGTTTTATCTAGCTGATACGTATACAGGATAACTCCCACTTCACTCACTGCCGAACCACCTATTGATTAAATCTCATTGTTGCCATTATTTTGTAACCGACTGATCAAAGACATTAAGTGTGTGTGTTTAGTAGTTTACGGCATAACCAGTAAAACAATCAGAGGCATCAGTGTGATATGCCCCATAAATACCTTTGAGGGTTCATCCGCCTTAAATGTGGTTTATTATGCTTTTATCACCATTTCGTATGTTCTGCTCAAAAACATTAAGTCTGCGTACAATTTATAGTTTGTTAGATGGTTAAATATATAACTTGTGAAATCATCAGTGACATCAGTGTAGTATATCCAACGAATACCTTCTGAAGTTTGCCTGTCCTTATATTTGGTTTACTCTGCTTTTATCGCCAATTCGTGTGTTTGTCATCGTAAAAAAGAAACTCTGATATTTTTATCGAACCTTGAGTTTGGTTTAATGCTGTACTAACATTTATACCTCAGTATGTAACTTTTGACAGCCGCGGCAATCTAGTTAAAAGAGAAAAAAGAAACTTTTGGATGAGAACTACAATACAGTTAGTTGCTTTCACATGATATTACAAAGTTTCATATTAGACCCCTTCAGACTTAAGCAGACAACAGAGATAATTGATAACTTATAATGGTCTCTTGATGAATTTTCCATATTGAAATATAAGCTCTACGATGGAGATTATTATCTACCGCCAAAGGCGGAGTGCTATTGTTTTGGCGTTGTCCGTCTGTCAGTTAGTCTGTCTGCCCGTCCGGAGTCATAACTCAGGCACCAATGAATAGAATTTCATGAATATTAAAGTAAGTGTTCAGTAGCATTATGCCGCGGTGCATATACAACTTTCGTCAATATTGGATAAGTATCTCTAGAGTTATTGCCCTTTAATTGTTATTTTCTTCTATATTCAATATAAAAACATTACAGAAACCAGTTATCAAAATTAAATTGTAATTCATTGATCATTCTTTTTAGTATCCAACTCCTAAACTTCCTGATTTTTAAAAAAACGAGGACCCTCAATAGGGTGTAGTGCTTTTCTTACACATTATTTCAAGAAACTTTGATTTTTTTATTTTCTGCATCTAATGGTCCAGGAACTGATTTGATTTAACTTACAACAACTGAGTTCTGTATCACTGTAAGATGCGAAAGAAAAATCTACCCCTAAGAGATGAGTCCCAAATGAGGTATTGAAATCTTATAAAAGCTCTTTTTTCTCGAAAGGCTTGTCAGAATTTGATTTTGTTTGGCACAAATAATCAACTTTGTATTCTGTAACAACAGATAATTGACTTGGATTCTTACAGAAATGAAGCCTTTAAGGGGATGCTTTCCTTACATAATCATTCTATATATTAGATTACGTACAATATATAGACACTTAAGAATAGTAGTAGTACTGATTTGAATTTACTAGCGACAATTAAGTTTTTATGACTGTAACTTGAAGACAAAAATTATCTCAGTGATGAGGCACAGCGGGGTGGTGAAATTTTCAAATTGTGTTGTTGTTTTTTTCTTTAAACTGACCGGTCAAAACACTTTGAAAAATTCCAGCTGTTCTTTTTCATCTTTTTGTTTCATTTGGCGAGGGATATTGCTTCACTGAATTTGCTTGTTTCTTACTGTTTGACGAGCTAAACGTTTTGTTTATTGTTAATCTATGATCTACCAATTTTTATTCCATGAAACTTTTAGGTAACGCGAGCTTTTGATAATTTATTCTGACTGACATTCGAAGTCATGTCTTTCATATGGACACATTTGGAAATACTTGTCTGTATCTCCACTACTGATCACATTGCACATAATGTAATCATTATATATCTGTATCACTATCGCTTTAATTAAATTGTTCAGTATTTTAAATATAAACAGAACGAGACAGGTCAAGTAAACAAGATAATCATACACTAAATATATTTATTGAAATTGATAGTACGTGCAAATGAACATTTGTTTTACGCATGTATTTGTTTTGAAATAATCCTTTGACTTTCAATTTTCACAAAGGACAAGTTAGATCCGGGTTCATAACAAAATAAAACGTTATTACGAAAAACAAACTATTTCGGTCATCCGGGACTTGCAATTAGATTAAAAACGGAAACTAATGCCACAAGCGCGCGTTAATCATAACTACCGTCTAAAAATAATTGATAAATACGACGGTTTATGGCAATGTAATGTTTGTGTTGTATACGTGGTCAAAATCACTGAAGATATCTTTGAACGCAATTCTGAAAATGAAATATTAAAGTTTTGCTAATGAACACAAAACATATTCTAAAAATAGAAAAAGAAATGTTACAGCTTTTTGTAGGCGTATTATATCTCGAGTAAGAATAGAGATCATGCCTTTTTTCTGTGAGTAATAGAAACAAGTCGCAAATGACATATTAAAGCACATACTGAAAGTTCACACTGTCCTGGTTACGTTGTTTAGAAGCAAATACCGATCACGCATTTTCGAATTGTCCAGTAGATGGGCTCCAAAATAGTCCTTTTTACCTATCGCTTGCTATTCATGCGTGCTGATCGAAACCGTCACAGTATATCAGTATGGAGCGTATTACATTGCAATATCAATCATTTCTCTCTAAGATATTACTAAATCTATATTTTGTTGCAATTCATATCAATCGAAATTAACGTATAAACGTGCGTCCGACACTTTAATATACTAACTTGTTCTTACTGGTAGAAACGATTTCCTTTGATAACGTTTAATCGTCGGAAAATGGCAGACTGACATTAAATCTTGAATGGGTATTTTGCTTTCAAATTAATATATTGATCATACGTTTAATCAATTCATACAGCTGTCCATTCGTTTCAAAGGTGTTTCCTGACCACACCTAACGATACTGATATTATCTTTTAAATAAACGTACCTTTATTTTACGTAAACTGCTATTAAAACTCTGTCTACCCATCTTGTCTTACCAAGCTCTTGCGTCAATTCCTTTAGAGCAGGCTGAATTAATTTTACTTTGCACATGATGTCTTTCAGTTTTTAGTTTTAACGAAAATAGTTACAATGTTTTCTAATTATACGTCTTTTGAAAATGACAAGTAATCCTATGACTGATTGTCGGTATCATTTTTCTATGCAATTACTCAATTTGTTTCTGTTTCTAATAGCATCAGGGTTTCACATAGGAAAACTAATAAGCTGTGTGAATTTAAAAGAGTTTGCATCCTATTGAGTCCCTAAGAAGCAAAAGGTCAGATTATTCTATGTACTACTTTTTTGTTTTGAAATGTCTGTACTGTACATATTAAAACATGTATATAATGATGTACCTGGAGTAATGATATCTTAATGAAATAGCACTAACGGTACAGACTCACAAAACTGTATATGATTTATTCAACCAATAATACGAAGATTATTTTTAATTATCATATTTTACTGCGAATTTATGGGACGTTTTCCATATGCGACCTCTACATCATGATGTATGTCATGATATATGGTGATATTTACCCCAAAGAACTTTCTATTCCATTGACTTGCTTTGATCTATAGTCGAGCCTTCATCTCTGCACTAGTCCGAATCATATTACTTTTAGACTAAGCGTCAATCGTATAAATTGCTGCTTCATTACAATCTTCTTACATCTTGCATGTCGTGTCACGTGTATTGAACAATCATAACCAAATTTGTATGATATGAGTACAGCATATGATTTTTTATTGAATATAGTGAAAAGTTTGTTTAACTGTCCTGGTCAACAACTTATAATATGCCTACTTTGAAGGTTTTGTTTACGAGGTTATAACTTGAATTGGCTTTTCATTTTCATATAATTTAGGAAAAAGCTACCATTCAGCGTGGAACAAGATCAGTGAAAACACCGGGTCATGTCAAGTTACATGTAGTACCTCCTGCATTCCATCAAATTGAAGCAAATCCTCAAACACATTCTACAAATATTATTTTCCATTTGACTGTCATGGAATTCATAAAGAAGGAAGACGCCATTGCGTACACGACCGCTATGTTGATCGAACGTCAAATTATAGCAAAACCATTTAAACACAGATAATGTGACACATTATTATTTCAGTATTTAATATGTACTTGATTTGTATATAAATTAACCGAATGTAAAACGAGTATCAGTCTGTTCTTCTAAATAAATGACTACTGTTGATTTATTCAGCACATAACATTAAACTTTATTTAGTCCCACAATATTATCCAGCAATAAATGATCAAAAATCAAGTTTGGATTTCTACTATTTCAAAAACCTCAGACGGACAATTCTGTAGAAGTTACTGAGTTATTTAACATACATTATACAGTGAACTCTGTACATAACGAGCTCCTTGGGACCACTTATGAAATGTTTTCCTTTTATCCGGTTTATGTTATACCAGTATCCATATAAATATATGGACTTTCCGCTACAATATACTCTAGCATGTTTTTTAGAAAAGCTATAACATACACTTTTGTACTTAAGCACGCAGCTTTTACTGCCTTTTAGAATTTCTATATACTCCCTAATTCAATTACGCCACTGATATCCATGCATGCAAAACTACAACGGTCTCTCGATATCGAAATTAAACAGTCACGGTTTCAGAACAGTTTTCTCATTGATCTTTGATTGGGTTTTTTGTCAATGGTAAACTTTTTACGCACACTCACACGGAACAATCCTATCAAGCATGACATAATTCCAGGAAAACTGTTTTGTCTCTAGACAGTGGCATATCAAAGGTTACGCAAAATTCTACCTACCCATGGGTATTTTTCTCATGATTAAATCAATAGGGTAATTTTACCATCGTGTGAGCTTTGCAAGAACAGATGACAGATATTACGTTACTGTTATTCTAAAAATTATGTATATGAACTAGCCTTTTGCAACTCGATTGCTAAGGAAGTGCTTACAATTTAATCGCTCTCTGATCACTCTCCAAGTGGACGCAGCCTTCAGAGAAAGAGAGAGGCAATTTTATAATAGCGTTTCTTGTCTAAGGATACTGCCACAATAGCATCGATGATGTAACATTATCAAATTTTAAACTATAAAGAAAAATTACCCGCCAATAGTCTCGGTTCCTTTGAAAGCCTTTCAATGCATTCCTGTCTTAGTGCGTTAAATGCAGATTGAAGTTTTGGTGGATATGACCTCCTAACTGGCGTTTCTGTTGTTCTGTCGAGAATGGTGTATCCTTCGTTATCAGAAATCTCTGGCATTTTCACTTTTACCACACGTCTGCAAGACAGAAAAAAAGCAAAACAGTGAACCACCGCTTAAAGAACCATCCTTAGAAATAATTCCGATATATTCTAATAGAAAATACAAATTCCAATTTCAGCTAATTTTACTTTTGGCACAAAATTTATGAAAATTACTTAAGAATAAAGCTCATTCCATTGAATTCTTCGATAAAAAGCGAAATGTTCCGGTTTTAGCCAATTTGTTTTTTTTTCTCTCGCATTATTAGTGGTAATTACTCAAGAATAAACCTCACATACCTTATGTATAGTTAATGAACTGATATAATCTCGGAGTATCAGCGCTAGATCGATGTCATACGCCGTATTTAACTTTTAACTGCGGCGCAAGAATTTCTCAGGACGTGAAATGCCGATATCATCTCAGAGAATGCAAACATAAAAGATAACAGACAATACCAGATTGATTACCGCCTCTCAGATATCCACAAACGTGCTACCAGAAGTAATAGGCCTTTTTATCAGAAAAAGCTTAACAACTCATCAATTTTAAGCGAAATTACATACCTGTACAGGACAAAATGGTTGGTTACTTGATATACTTACATTGTACAAATTGCACGTGAAACAAAACAATATTCGCCTCAATACGATACGTATGTAAATTGTACTATTATTGCTTTTTATGTCACTAGAAATTTCTAAAATCTAAGTCGAACCTTGAAACAGTAGGTAACAAAGTCGTTCACATCATTTTCGAAATATTCAGATAATAAGATAAGCAATTTATTGAAAGGTAAACGTAAAACAACAGTGCTGTTTAAACTGGCGCAGCACAATGCAGGGCGAAAAGGATGTTTGTCATACATTGTTTTTGCGAACAGGCACAATGTTTCAAAGGAAACTTTGGCAATAAAGTTTACGCATTGAAATCGACTTGCTAGATAATTAAAACAATTACAGCTTATAATTAAAAAGATTTATTTACCCAAAATCAATGAGTACAAAACTATTAATGATGTAGAAGTTGAGGTACCGTGGGCCTAAACATTATCCTGCTTCTTTAAGGCATAGACATTTTGACAGCGACACTTACTTCTAAAGGAACGGTATTGAATTAAGTTTTACTGGAAGCTAAAATGTCAAACTTCATACAAAATGAAATAGATGTTGTAATGTGATTACACTTTTCTTGGGTATTATTAAAACAAACGGCAGCCAGCATATATTCTTGTTGGTGCATTACTGGAAAAGAACGTGTGAATCAAACTTCACAGAAACAGATTTATATATAATCGATAGCGAAACAAGTTCTTACAATTCAAATTCCTTTCTTAGTTTTTGACACTAACTGTATATGGAATCAACTCTAAAATGAGAGAGAGGTTATGGAAATTAAGTGTGTTGACTCAAGGCACTGGGATCGAATCATGAAAATTGCGAATTTAAGGCGAACATGATGAATACTATCCCCAAGTAAAAACAATAACAAATCGCAGAAATGACGGGATAATAAATGAGGTTACGCATTAGAGACCTAAGTAACGGAAGAAATAGTCGGCTACAAGCAGAATTACTGGAAATCGGAATTACAACGGTACCTTATCCTAACACAACGTTAACGGTACCGCATGAAAAGCAATAAGGCCAACATGATGAATACACGTGACAGGAGTCATGTCAACAAAATGAAATGAAGCATTAGTTACAAGTAACATAACACTTTTTTATGTCACAATATAAAATGCAGGTTTAATTTAAAGTTAGAACTTAAGAATGGCAAAGTAAAACAGCTTGAACATTAGCTTGATCTTTGTTGTTAGGGACAATACCTTTTTAAAATTTGATCTTACTATCTTTAACTGTTACTCAGACTGCTACTCAGTTTACAGAATGTTGCAAAATAAAAAAGCTTTTTCTTTTCAGTGACAAATTAATTCGTGTTGTTTATATTCATTTTCTTTGAGTAAAACTGCAAAGAATCATGTTCGTGCTTTAGTTGCAAAAGAGTGCAAATAAATATATTTATTACTACTGTAATAGTTAATTGAACCATTAGTTCGTGCAAAACATAAACATGAGTACCTTCCCTGGATTTTAACCCGCGCAGACATCATGAACAAGTGCCCAACCGGTGAACAAACACTTTAAAGAAAGTTTTGAATTAATTTAGAGAGCATATGTCATAGTCTGCAATTACAGACCTGAGAGCAGAAAATTACTCAATTCATTGTTCTTCATGCACCGAAGCACTTTGATCAAGAACTTGTAGAGATTTGTGCTTGAATTAATTCCGTTCTAACCAAATTACAACTTTTCATACCATACGTCCAGTTACAATACTGTAGATAATTGCATTGCATAACATGTGTTCTTACAAACAAAGATAGCGGGGTCACTCTCATTGACTTGTGTACGAACTAACTGCTGCTCAATGTTCCTTTACAAATGTGATTATAACATGTATTAGTTTAAATCCAGTACTAATTATTTGACGATATTTTATGCAGGAAATTCATGACTGTCTCATGTCGCCATTGTATATATAATATTACAATGAAGTCGCAACAGCAATATATAGTTTCACATTGACAGTGCATGACATAGAAATTTGACAGTTACATTGTTATATAGAGTCATTCATGATTTTATGATACACATTAATGGGTTAAACACTCTGAAATTGATGCAGCTTCCTTTTATATATAAAAACAAAATTTAGATTTATATACAAACGTAATAGGTGTGTTTTCCATCCATATAGTTTTACATGTATCACAAGGGTATAATTATAAAGTAAAGAACTGAATGTACATAATAACCTAACCGTTCCATTTATTAGATTTGCATTTCATATAAAGAGAAACTGTTTTCACATCATTTACGGGAATGGCCGTATTATAAATAAAGAAATAACTCTATAAAAACGTAACCGTTCTATATTTTGGATTTTCACACCATACAAACAGAAACTGCATTTATATCAGAGTGTTTTCAAATCCTATAAGGAACGGGTCGAAATATAAAATAAAGGACTGACTCTATTAAGAAACCGTTCGATATATTGGATTCATACTTTTTAGATTTCAAATCAAATTATAAAATAAATGAATGGGTTCTATGTTATATTTATATCTCTCTCTATATATTAAATTTTCACATCCTATAAACAGACACTGCATCTATATAAGAATCTTTTCAAATCATAATAAGTCTTGAACGGCGGACCATCAGCACATCTACAAACAAGCAATAATTTTTGACAACGTATAAACAGAAACTAAATCTTTGTCAGAGCATTTCCAAACTATATAAGGGAAGGGTTAAATTATAAAGTAAAGGACTGATTCCATATAACAACTTAACCGATCAACATATTGGATTTTCATATTTACCAAACAAAACCTGCATCTATATCACGGATATTTCAAATCATATAATGGTAGAGTCAAATCATAAAATAAAGGAATGTCTTTATATGACAACATTCTATTGAATTACAGTAACTGCATCTATACCAGAGACCTTTCACATCATTTAAGGTAATAGTCGTATAAAATAAAGGAGTGGCACTATCTTACAACGTAACCGTTCTACATAAAAAAATATTTTGAAATTATATAAACAGAAACTGCATCTATATGTGAGCGTTTACACAGATAAATGAGAAGGGGCGAGTGATAAAATAAACGAGTGTATTTTATATAAAAACGCGACCGTTCCTTATAACAACTTTCCATTCAATGTACTGTCAGTGTAAAACTATATATTGCTGTGACGGCTTCCTTATTATATATATATAATGTCGATATGACACAGCCATGGCTTTCCATAATAATAAGAAAATATTCCTGGTAAACGATATAGAGTGTGCGTAAACTATCTTTCATATACCAAGTTTCATAGACTAGTACAGTAAGGACCGCACTCACTAATGTAATTATCAACAAATTGACTATGTTTGCAGAAAAATGAACTCAAAAATTTCATTACTAAAAGGAATACTAAACTATCTCACGGATGAAATGAAAAGTATGTTTTACAACTCATATATATTGCCCATCATTGATTATGGATGCACTCTATGGGGCAAAAACAATAAATCCTACATAAACAAAGTATATGTACTGCAAAAGCGAGCGTGTAAAATTATGTTAAATAAACCAAAGAGAACATCGACAACAGAAGTATTTAAAAGAGTTAAATTTTTTAACATTTCATGACAGGGGTAAATATCATGCAGCTGTACTGGTTTATAAAACCATGCATAATATGACACCAGACTATATGTATGAGATTGTTACTTTTTCTAATGAATCTAGGCGAAATACGCATAAACTCAGATCGATCACTAACATGGATCTTGTTTTACAATCAAGACCTAAGTCAAAATATTACAAAAGATACGTTTTCTTTTACAGTAAAAACATATGGAATGAAATACCTTTAGATATAAAATTTTCAGCAAACATAAAAATATTTAAAAGAAAATTACAAAAAATTCTTGTTGCATAACTTTATTCTTCATGTTTAACTGCATGTTTACAAAAAGAGGCGAAATTTGAAATATTTGTGTTCTTTAGGACTTTGTAATTTTTCTTTATATAAGTATGAAATACATGATGATTAATGTTATTGATATTGGATCATCATTATTATATACATGTTGATATTTTAACTACTGAATGCATGACTGACTAATTAATACGTATATTGTATTGCAGCATTACAACAATTGCTCTAATAATTGAAGGATGTATTTTGAAAGTGTAAATAAATGATTAAATTATTTATGATATTTATATGTAAACAGAGTGACTGTTAAAATACCGTTTAATGAAAATATTACATACTTTTGCGTTTGTGTGATTGAGATATGAGATCATGCGTGTGTGTGAGAGAAGACTGATTGAGAGAGAGAGAGAGAGAGAGAGAGAGAGAGAGAGAGATTTTAAATTCTTGTTGTTTGTTGTTGTTGTTGTTTTGTTTTTTTTGTTGTTTTTTTTTGAAGGCCATATGGAAAAAGGATTTCATTTTCCTTGTAATTCTTTATATGTCTTATATGTTACCTTCATAAAATAAAGTTTTTATTATTATTATTATTATTATTATTATTATTATTATTATTATTATTATTATTATCTTAATTATCTTTATAACTTATGTTTTTGACAGGCAAACGTCAACATTTGATTTTGCACAAGTCATAGTATATGTATTTCCTTTGTTTTTTCTGTTCCTTTATGCAATGAGATGTTTTTCTGTATGTTATCCCAGTTTTTAGTTTTTCATCTCTGCAGCGAACTTGTAAGACTCTTTCCTGCTTCAGACGCATTATACATGTAAACTCTTTATTTGACATTTTTGATTAAAAACGAGAAATCATAGTTATAATGTACGAAGCAATTCGAGTGAATCCTTTTTCGATTGCATTTACATCTCGAATCAATTTTGATTTGAAGAAATACTGCTAAGTATCTGCATTTTACAACAGTAATAAGATTAAATTTTCAATTGTTACGCAACATGCTGCGCTTTGTTTTTTTTCTGTTTATTACGTCATACAAACTTAAATGACTCTAGATTGGAATTCTGTCTACACGCGAACAAAAAAAACACCTTTATCATCGCTTCTTAACAAATCACAAACATAAGCGGAAAGAATTACACAAAGAAACGATATCCAGAATTGCAGCGAAAAGTGCCAACACTGGTGTGGTGGCCGAGTGGTTAACCCTCTGGACTACCAATCCGGAGGTCCCCGGTTCGATTCTCGGCCGAGGCACTGGATATTTCAGAAACGCTTTTCAGTGTTTCCCACCTATCTGAGATGAACTGGTTAGAAACCCAGAGTTAGTCTGCACCGGGCAGTGAAAAGAACCAAGGGGTATATTCGTAAAAGAGCTAGGGTCGGACCCGGATTCCCTTGTATCGCTTCTTTCTCTAAAATTAAAAAAGGACCACAATGGAAATAAGAGCTTGCTCTTTATTGTGTTATCCTTGGTACTTGATACTGAAATAAATACATACATACAACACTGCGGAAATGACTTTCACGCAATCGATGAAAAGAGGTAAGTCATAGATAGGCTATTACTACAATTAGTACTTTGGACATCTTAATATGCAAATATAGTGGCATTGTCCACGCCACCTAAAGGAAGACTTCAAAAGCGAATATCTATGTACCGGTATGTTTCCGTACTTTTGTTAGTCCTGTTTTTAAATGAGAAGTTTGAAAAACAGTCATAGGAGGAGAAAAAATACTGTTGTAGTTATCAAAAGTGGTTCCGGAATGTTTGGTCTTAATATCGAGGGTGGTCTTAATATCAGGTGGTCTTAATAGAAAAATTTACTGTAGTAGTGTTTTTACGAAGATGACTTTTGTGCAAAATAAATGCACTGCTGAGCTCGAAGCGCACGACGTGTTTGATCTGGCATCGTCGTAAACTGTCTGTAATAGTTTTTTAATATTTATAAGAATTTACCGGTTAAACTAGATGAATGCAAACTGCTCTGGAAACGGTAAGAAGATGTTAGACACCTTGCATGGAATGTCTGAGGATCTCGATTGAGACATTTTAAAATTGCACCATGTGACAACATTCGCCTTCAATGTTAAAAAATTAACACGATGAAGGGGGTTGACCACAGAGGGAAGGACATCTCTAACAGGTCTATAATAAACTTTAATATATAACGTTTAAAACATTTCCACTTCTAGCAACACAATGCATTACCTTAACAGACAACATTGTGAAAAAGTAGTACCCACATTTTCCGGAACCCACATTTAAATGCGACGAGTCAAATGAAAGTCCTTTGTCTTTAGACAATTTTGTCCCTCTTATAGAACCAACAATATATATGTGTAGCTCTTGTGTATATAAGATTCATAGAGTTTGCAAGTTTAGTAATATGGAACGTTTCTTGTATATAATTGAGAAGTTCAAATTAATAACCACGAAAATAAGACGAAATATAGCACAGAGTTACATGTACTAACTACGAGGGGGATGATGAGTTTGTTATCACAATAACGATTGTGATAATCAGCGGATCGGTCTAGTCGACAACAGTTTCAAATGTATTACAATATAACAGACATAAATTCAATGTCATATCACCGTTGCATTTACTTAATCGGAGAAATATTTCCATTCTTGCTTTTTTTTTGATAAATGAAAACTGATATTTTTTCGCAATGAAAACTTTAACGTCAACAGACTTCTTGCAGACTTCAAAAAGTGAAGATTGCAGGTTGACCTACTTTGAAAATATTTCAATTTAAACGAAGAATTCATCTTTATTTGGAAACGCTTGTGAATGTTACCGTGATTAAAAGTAAATTTCGATGAATAATGTAAGTGCCTAGACTGAAAGAATCTGGTTTGACAATAATTTGGTCAGACAGACATGCGACGTAGGAGAATATCCTGCCTCAAGTCATAAAGTGTAGTTAAACGTGTGATGTTTCGGTAGCTGAACGTTTCAGAAAACATAATTATACATTCAGAAAACTTCCACTGTATTTTTACCACAAAATATGTTAAACAAAACTTTCAGAAGGATAAAACATTTCTCTCTGTCGGAGTAACTAATTATTATATAAAAAATAAAGGACTATACATATGACCAGCGACACGGGAAAATGGGCCTTCGGACAAAATACATGGAAACTTGGGTTTTTTTCCATCTTTTGAACGAACAATAGTTCAATATCAATATGTGCAAATTTCAGTTACCTACATTGTACATCCAGTAGATGCACAACATTCAACATACAACATTCTTAAAAAGCAAACCTAAGGCGTCAATGTTCACTCAAAAAATGACGTCTCAAACCACAATTTGACATCAAAACTCTCTTCAATTTACATGGGCAGTAAGTTATTGCGGTAATCATTTTCTAACAGCATCATTTAGTTGTGATTGAACAATAATATACTCTTTCGATATATTTCATATCTGGTGAAATATTTCATGTCGGCTCTTTCTACGAAATGCTTTTTTCATAGGATATCCAAAATAAAAATATAAAATATTTCGAATCGCTTTTGCCATATCAATGGTCTTGGAGGATTTTTAAACAAATGGTATGTTTCTGTACAATTGTATGTTGTTTGCAATCAATTATTATCGAATTAAACAAATGTCCATAGGCCCATTTTCGCGCGACGCCTGTCAGATCTTATTATATGGATTGAAAATGAAATATGCATATCCAGGCGAACTAAGACCCTGACAATCGACCAAACATTGAACAAAACAAGGATGAAACTAGTGTATTAAGCGTTAAAACATAATTCGCTTTTATGCATTTCCCTTACTTGAAGGATGAATAATTTATGATAAGGAAAATACACACACAAAAAGTGTTTATCTTTAAAATTTCAGCATAACTAACTAAAGGCAGAAAGAAACTAAATGATCAAATGTTTCTTCCCTTTTCATACAGTCTAATGATAGATCTATCTATCGGGTTTACGAATTTGAATTTATACATTGTTTCTTTTGTATGGTGGGGAGAAACAACAAAACAATGGAATTTCTTTTTTCATAAAATTCTCTTCTGTGAAAACGTCACTTGTACATAAAAGCGATTCATTGTTACATCCGTCAATTTAGAACAGCGAATTGAATAACAAAGTTATAGTTGGTAAATAAAATGTATCAATCGTATTTCACAAATTTGATGTGAAATTTATTTGAATTGTTGCGGTACGGCCATACATGTACAACAATGTTTTTGCTTTTCTCGGAATACATGTATCTGCTTATGTTAAGCTTGTTAATGAGCGAGCGGGTGTTACTATTATGTTTACAGCATTACTCTCTTTGTTACTGTGTGGCCCTTTCGGAGAAAAAGCGATACATAAGGATTGCTTTGTCCGTCGGTCGTCAGTCCGCCAGTCCATGCGAACGTCAAACAAACTTAACATTGACACTGGTGTAGAAAAATTTAGCTATTTGATTAATACAGTTGTTTGCTTTCAACAGACTTTGCTTTATAAGCAGGATTCGGATAAAATCGCAATCGGAATCTTTCATCTTGGAAGAAGTTGTGATTTTCAAAGATGCTGATAAAAGTTTGTATTACTCGTACATGTAGATATCCCGTAAAATACATTAATTATTATATACATTGTATATCGTGCTGAAAGCTGCGATACAAGTGTCACGTGCTCCTCGGCATTTACTTCTGTTAGACAATAGTCCAATAAGCTTACAGTGTAGACGCAATTTGTCTATTTTGCAGAACGTTTTTTATTTATAGCAGTTTTGTCAAACAAAATATTACATTGTCTTATCTAATTTTTGTCTGTTTCGTAATCACATTTCTAAAGGGAGTGTTGGCGACAGAATGTCTTTACACAGAATCATTAAGCTTCAACAAAATTCCAGAATCTCTGTTGGCAAGATCAGTAGGAAATAAGATGGTGGAAAAGCTAATAAGCAATCTATCAATGGACAGAGGTGTTATGGTTCAAAACTTTTTATTGGCGCCGCCGATGACGGCGGGGGCCTATTGTGAATTATTGTTTTTCCGGAAGTACATGGTAGGAGCGGTTAAATGGGGGAAAAAAAATGGTTTTACATTTACATTTAGCTTAATAATACAGCATTGATTAACTGTATGGAGGTTTTGTATTCTGATAGTATCTTCAAATGGCCTTATCGACTTTGAATTTAGTCTTCACCATTGTTAAGTACTCTCACGCTTTAGACAGCAATTGATGAAATTTTTTCGACCTTTGTTGGTCCTGAACAGACTGCACACATGTCGTGTACATATGCATCGTTTGCTTTTTAGTCATATAATGTTTAGTCAGCACACCTACGGGAAACACGGAGACCGTTCTATATTTAGCACCAAAAATGTTTTTTCTTCTATATATAAAACCATAAAATATCTTTTGAATTATGTACAGGTTCAACGAAAACTTTAGTGTGATCAATGCATTCTAGGCGTTAACGCTACGGGCAGTAACTCGGAATAATGGAAGAACATTTAAAAATCGGATATTACACACTTGCATGCTTTACACATCAAATCATACTTCATATACATTTAAAGATTTACCTTAATACACAAAGACATTCTCTACGGACGATGTCTCCAATAATACCTGACAACTTTTGCTTCGATCACGGACGAACATGTATGATTTGTTTTGCTGTTTCATAAACTTATCTATGGAGTATGTTAAGTATTGAGTTGTAACATTGAATGTTTATCAAGTATGTTATGTTTGTAAAACTGGCAAGTGGATATATATGTATCGGCGTTACATACCTGTCAAAATTTCAAATATGTCAACACAAACAAAGGTGCCTGTCTCGTAAATTGTACTTCATTTAGATACTGATAAATTGTTTCCTTGGCTGTGTTTTGGATTGGTTTATTCTGAGGTGTCAGTCGGTAGACATCACCGTATGAGGTGTCCGTCAAGTACATTACAAATACAATTAGTTTAAATTTTCAGTGTATGACCATCCTTCGTGCTCAAATGTAGCATTATATGACAGCAATGACCAACTTGAAGATGAATATGCTCTCCATGTTTTTAAATAAAATGTTTTATATTTTCTTATATTCCCAAAGAATACCCTTTGGATATAACGGGGTCAACGAGAAATGCACGTGTTGCCATAGGCCTAGGGCGGCCGAAGATCTTGTATACTAACCATACTTTGGCCCACGATTGTACGCAGCAACTTCATTCACGAAATTCCAAGCGCTGTATTCGTGTGATGGACGGAATGAAAATTGCAAACTTGTTAATTCCTACAACAAGACTTCAACATCAAATTCCGAGAATACAGTACAATGCGGAAAAATTCCCAACGTTGAGTACACAGTCAAAACTGCTGTCGACAAACCAATCACCTTAGGCCGGTAATACTTGCTAGTCCAGACTTTTTTCACCAAAGGTGGACCATATACTTAGACCGGTCTGATGTCCAGACTGCAGACTCCCAAAAATACAGGAAACATACACTGTTGCATGGTTAGAACAATAGTCATGATTAATGTATCAAAGTGTTTGTCTGTGTGCTCTGTTTTAGTATCTCACGCGTACACCTTAGATGAACTGTCCATATAATTATACCATCTGCTAATTAATTTACTACTTTCACGCTGTAAGTTACTTCAGAAGAGTCTGTATCCAAAGGATGTTCCGTCTTAAATGTTCAACAAACAGAATACTGGCGGCCTTTTAAACAATACTAATTAGTTTCGACATAGTGTGCGACGTGTTTTGTCGTTCACATGAAATAATGTTACAATTACCACCCGACATAAACATATCACGTTCAGGGTCTGAAAATATCGTTAGTAAGTCGTTATTTTGCTAATGGTTCATGAAATGCAGTCCCATAGGAATGAGGACTGAAAATTGATCTTGCAGGGAACTCATACCATTCATGCAGAAACGTATCAAATCAAATAAGAAGGCAAGCTTGCACAGAGGAGGAGAATTATCTGGTGTAACGGAATTCTCCATTTAATTCTCCATTAACAACCTACCGTTAGTAGTGAGTTTTGGCTCCTTTAACAGTTGTCCTATGTCGCGAGTCTTTGTGCAAGTTATCAATGTATACCATATTGCCTTTTTATATACTGATAAAAACATATGATAATTCAATATGTTATTTACTTCTTTATTGATTGACACTTTCTTTTGCAACGAAAGTGTATAAGAAACGATTAGAAACTCTTTTCCAAAACACCGGACCTTTATAGGTATCACTCTATAGGTATCAACTGTATGTCATAAATTAAGTGTCGTTAAAAAAGGTTTTGTATCTAATAGTTAGTATTTTAGGCCGCTTGGTTACCCTTATCAGTGGAGCATTCAGCTTATGTTTCCGCTGAACACTGCAGCTGTTATTTCCGCCCTACGGGTGATTTTGATGTCTGGACCGCATCGTATTGTATAACCATACATTGAATGTATCAAAGTTAATCACCACAGCGAAAGTTACCATTAACTCAGCCGGCATATGTGTTTGGAACATCTGCATTAATTGCAGTAATTATATTTTTCTTTCTTATTTCCATTCTTAGATGGAAGCAAGAACTTCTACTCCAGCAACTATTTCATTTGAGAGAGAGAACAAATAAACGAGGTTACCCGTTTTTGGGCCTCAAAAAAAAAAAAATCATTTGCAGAGATGTAAGACAACACATGTCTATATTATGCGAGACAATTTGCAAACATCTATAATAGTAGTCACTCGTAAGTTTACTATTCATTGCTACAATTTTCTATAACAGTAATGCAATAGTTGTTTAAAGTGCAGTATGATTAAAAATTCAAATGCTAACACATACATGTACTCTTGTATTACAACGTATGATATGGCAGCAGTGCAAAGTAAGAGAACAGGGTCAAGTGTCTATTGAAAGCTTATTTGTGGTTGTGTATTCTATATGTTACGAAGTGCGGGCCTCTTTGACACAGTAGCTATCATGTTTCCTCGGATAGGTCATTGTTTATTCGGTTCAATTATAAAATTTGCTTTTCCTTCTCAGGTAAATTATCGATTACTTAAAGGATAAAATCATACAACCAAGATATCAACTGCTTTGTTTTAAATACATGTAATAAACTGAATAACATATAGAATCTCGCGAATCTCGCAATTTCAGTAACACGTGTCATAAATGTCTTGAATTTTCTTTTTCGCATTGCTCATATTACAAAATTCAGTGTTCAATTCGAAGTAAGTGAATCAGAACAGACACTAATCAGAACCGTGCAAAAATAAATCCAATACACATCCCTTATCTGTTACAAATGCATATTGCATGTACTATCATGAAAACTGTCATATGTCGGTACTATTCATTAACTTACTCCTACAGAATACAAGACAAATTTTGATGCAAAGCATCAAAGGCGCTGCGCATGTTTTTGAAACATGATTTAAAGGAATCAGAGTCATTTTAGAATTCAGTAAACAACCTATCAACGGGAAAAACCGAATACATTATATTATTTGTAACGTTATCATAATAAGTAAAAAACCACATCTACACAGTTTAACCAAAAAATGAACGAATCTAAAACAACCTTACGTATAAGGTACGATGACGCCCATTAAACAAGGCTACAGCTCCTGGTCAGTAGACGCTTTGACGCAGACGAAACCCACGTGATTAATTTTGTCTTTACTATTGGTCAGTTGTTAGCGATGCTTTACATAACTTTCATTCAGACCCCAGTATCGCATAGTTAGGTGAACGGTCTTATTTATAATGCCTACATTTTACTTTAGTTTGTAGTAATTAAAATGGGTTTTCATTAATTATTCACGTTGACAACATATGTATTTAAACTTCAAAAGTTTAGAGTTAGCAAAACAACTATCGAGACGTTTTTCTGAACTTTGATGAATCTGGCCGTAGGGTCCGTAAACAAAGCAATAAAAAACCGTAACCTTCAAGTTTGTGGAAAAGTTATTAAATATCCTATGAATATGTCAAAAGTTTTGAATTAACGGTCGAAGACGTATGCATCTGGTATAGTATTGTTTGTAATCAGTTAATACTATTTATTTATTCATTATAGGGAGTTTGTTCAAACATAATACATAGTTTTTAATTACAATAATAATGTTGGCTGCTCCCTATTCGATTATGCAACCCCATGGTACAAAATTAAAACCTATTCAATACTGGCACTGTGCTTCCGCACAGCGCCAACTAACGTACAAGTCATTCTTGCGAAACATGCATAATGAATGGATGTTAACTCGACATGGAAAACATGTAACCCTTCTAAAATTGAAGAAATGCTCCGACAAGATTGTTCCATTAAACAATTTCTGACCATTGGCAAATAGCTAACACTGCAGAGGCATTAATGTGCATAATGGTCATGATATAAACAGGTAACACAATCTGGTTAAAAATTTTAAATATGACAGCAATAAGTGTCGCGTTGGTTGCAAGTTACTGACCGAAGTAATATGAAATTCTGCTTGAACCACAAAACCGCTGTTCAACGAGGGATTGTAACAGTTTTATCGTTCGACTGCTTTTCTTTATTATATATATCAGTATTTCCTACTGATTTTGCATTTGTCATTCCGGGATAGAAACTGCAGCTAGATCATCCTGTTTTACAGACATTTTATTGCACGCACTCCCTTTACTGATGTAATTACAAACAGACAAAAAATAGATATAAGACAATGTTACTGTAGTATTTTATCATAGATAAGTCTTGTCTGTGCGTTTAGCTTAATAAACGAGATGGGAATCTGCAAGTCTCGCTTCATTTACTGTCGTTGAATCATGTCATGCTGATTCTTCACTGAATGTTACCGAACTATTTTAATAGAATAACCTTAGTTTGTTCTTAATCAGTATAAACATACAAAAAAGTATTAAGGTTTTGTGCATTGTAATGGTGCGCATTTTATTCAGTTTAAAACTATAGCAGTTTTAAGCACAACATTAATTAGACAAACAGTTAAACACCGTCTAATGCATGTGCATTTGAGTTTTACCAGAGGATTATATTCGCCCCTTTGAAGGGTGTGTAACCGCATGTTTCAATTTGCTACAAAAATGTAGACAAAATATCATTAATTTTTTCAAAAGAACCGATATCCATAAAATCCATTTTTTCTCGGTAACAGTTTGACTTAATATTATTCATTCCAGCAGCTTTATTTTAAATACTTCAATAACTTACGTTTCAATTCAAATACAGATAGTTTGTCCTGCATCTAGTTTATATATATCATGCTTATTGATCGCGATTCTTGTTTCCTATTTTTTATATTTTGATGTTTAGTTTGTACATTTCATAAGGCAAAATACACATACTAGTGAAATCCCCAATACACCGGCAGTATGAAATGAAACTGGGTACTCGGATTCATTCTTAAATGTTTAAGGAAACAACGAAATAATTTGTTTTAAGTAAGAATCCGAGTCCCACTTTTCCATTAAACTAAAAGTCCCAAAAGCATTTCGGAAAACACATGTTAAATTATAGTGCACTTCTTCTCTCTTTTATTTTGTCAAGAAGAAGCACCAAAAAGTGAAAGATTTGTAAAGGTTAGTATCGAAAGTGCTCATTGAACTTTATAAAGAAGATTGTTCCATTCGCGGTATCAGCATAAGGGAGACGAGAGCGGTAATTAAACATCCATACCCCGTTTATCAAGATTACTACTTTCGTACAAAAGTATAATTTATCATAATTCACTGCAATAAAAACTGAACGCGTAACTTTCTTTCCAAAGTACATTCAGAACAAAAATGAACTGTACACAGATTTTAACACACTATTCAATGTTTCAATATCGCGCTTGGTGACTAGGCCTATCTCAAATGAACGATAAGAATACAGGTGATTGTAGCATAGCAGGGACCCAAACAACGCTACAATCACCTGTGGATACGATAAGGGTATTTACACGCGTATCGTATACGGTTATAACCTAAAGCTGCAGTTGAATTTAAATGTAGTTTAAAATTTTATGTGTTCGTACATGTAACACATAATGTGACAAGTGCCTCGGTAGCGCAGTAGGCAGCGCGTCAGTCTCATAATCACATAAACAAGAGCGATCTGAAGGTCGTGAGTTCGATCCTCACCCGGGGCACATACTTTTTTCGTTATTTCTTTAATTAATAATTAATGACTGTAAACTTTTTCTTGCACCATCTTAAAGTGCTCGCCGAGCCCGACATTTTGATATCTGCCATGACCCACGTCTATGAAAGGTGTGAAAAATGTGGAAAAACACCGATCACGGCCAACCGGTTGAATTTTCCCGAAATTTTCATGCACCATCTTAAAGTGCTTGCCGAGCCCGACATTTTGATAAACGACATGACCCACTTCTGTGACACTGATTTCCACTTGGTTCAGCATCCCAGGACTCAGGACGTCCAACCATAATAAAACATGTATGACCAGCGACATGGGAAAATGGACCTTCGGACAAAATACTTGGAAACTAGCTTTCTTGCATATTTGAGCAAACAATATTTCAATATCAATATTGGAAAATTTTAGTTACCTACGTTCAGTACATACAAAACTACAACATTTTGAAAAAGTATACCTAAGGCGTCATTGTTCACTCTAAAAATGACGTCACATACCACAATTTGACGTCAAAACTCACATCAATTTACATAGGCAGTAAACTATTCTGGTAATCATTTCCTAACAGCATCATTTATTTTTGGTTGCAACATTATATACTCTTTCAATATATATCATATCTGGTGAACTATTTCATGTCTTCTTTCCACGATCTGCCTATTTCGTAGGGTATAGCCAAGATTAAAAAAAAGAATAATTTCAAATCGCTGTTGCCATAGTAATGGTCTTAGAGGATTTTGAAGAAAATATTATGTTTCTGTTGAGTAAAATATAGTAGCTATCAGTTTTTATCATTGGTTTTGCATTTAAAAGGGGTGACAAAAATGTAAATTTTAAGGGTTTTTTTATCAATTATTGTCGAATAATGTTACAAATGTCCGAAGGTACATTTTCGCGCGTCGAAGGTCGTATCATATGCTAGACCATTAGCGTGCTCGGATACATATAAATTATCCAAGAATGTTACCACTTTCGAACTGCTTACTTTTTGTAGCTGTCTCTTCGGAAACAATATCTGGGTTACAATCTAAAATAAAATAAAAACCCAGTCTGTTACCTGTTCACTTGCAGCAAACATTATTTTTGTAAATAGTTTTGAGTGACAACGTCTATCTTTGGTCTTTTTGTCTTGAGTCATACATCCGCTGGAATCATTTATATAGGATTAATCTTTCTTGTTATAAGTACTTTATCAAAGCATTTTGCCACCAATTCACTTCTCATAATGTTCCAATTGGAGCGAGTACAATATGAATGGATGGATGGATGCATAGATAGATAACAGTGAAGCAATTACACACTATATGATTGTGTACAGTATTGTCCTTTGTGTGAGGTTCAGACCGCTTTCCCCAATAACATGAATAAATATTGCTCTTCTTATCTGGGACTATGATAGTTCTGCGAAATGAAATGCATTTCGGGAGGCGGTGAGAGTTTGGGTAGTCGCACTGGCCGAAAACCTTACAAAGTAAGTATACGGAAAAGCATTTAACATACTTATACCTAAATTATTTAGCAAAATATGAATTCGGATTTAAGTTTCTACCACAAAAATGACTCATTCCATTACAATGAAATGGATAATATAAACCATATAATAAACAATTTTAATAAGGGTGTTATATATTATTTTTCCTTATACCTACCCTAAACACTTCGAAACTCCAAAAATTATTTCGGATAGTGACCTACTTCTGTACCTGTACAAGAGCTCTGAAAAAATACAAACCTGCATTATGATGATATTGTAGTAAACCATCATACGAGATAAACATCAATTACCATAAGATGATTCAAACAATTGCCTAAAACAATTATTCATAAACATTTTAGGCTAAGACTCCGTGTATAACATTATTGGCGCCGCCGATGACGGCGGCGGCCTATTATGGAATAGTTTTTTCCGGAAGTACATGCTAGGAGCGGTTATTAGAATGCGAAGAAAAATGGTTTTAACTGTATGCTAAAATAATACGAAATAGACATTAAAATATTGATTATACACATTTCCTTCATTAAAACGTAATTGTTTAATTGTAATGTTCCTTTTCATATCTTTTAGAAAAAATACGAAAACGTAAAACAACTTCTCCCTTATCGGTTTTGCAAAATTATAATATCAGCTTATTTTTTACCATGTGCTTTAAATTCAGTCTCCGTGGTGTAGTGGGTAAGCTGATGATCGCCTAAGTTTACGAGTGGAGTTCAAATCCCGGTCAAACCCTATTTTTTAAAATAATTTTTCTTCCGTTTTTTTCAGCTTTAAAACCACCATGATTTTAAATGTTTTCTGCAAATATTCATAACATTTTTCATTCAAATCAAACAAATTATGATTGCTTATCAAAAAGCTAATTTTAGCTATTTAACGCCACACATGTACAAAACTATTTTCGGCGCCCTTTGATGCTTTGCATCAATGGTATTCTTGTTATATTATGAATTCCTTAAGACGCTACTTGTATTAAAAAATCACAATTTTGACATTCGGCCAAACATTGTGTAATGGTATTAAAGAATGGTGTTGATACAGATGATTCTACCACATACAAAACTATAGAGCTGTAGCAGAATGTGACACACTAGGCGAAGATCAACAAATTATGGTACCACCATGATAAAGAAACCCCAAACTATTTCAGTTTTTATTTCGGCAGTCAGAAATTCAGCTACACTAGATTGCGGAACCAGATTACTATGATTCTATTCATTCTGGCTAATAAATGATTCGCAGGTGTTGATTAAATGGACATTTTTGATAGAAAAGCTCACAATTCAATTAAAGAATAACTACAGTAATTTTACAGAGCGCTACAGCAGCGTGCTGCACCCTGTCCTTTTTCTTCCTACATGCTGCCTTTTGATCCTTGCCGCCCATTTGCTGTAACCCACATAATCCAAGATATAGAGACCATTTACATCCTTTGAGAAGCATCTCTAGGCATACTTTCAGAACAGTTTCTTTATATAAAGGCGTTAAATTCTTCTAGAGACAAACATTTAACTTTTAAGTGATATGCTCAAAGGTTTAAACATACACAAATATAACCTGACACTATCTAAGTGCATCTTGCCCCTTTTTAGGGCACCCCGTCCTTTTTAGAAATAAATCTCTCTCTAACAGATCAGATTAGATTTAATTGATGCAAAATCGTACAGACGCAGGACGTATTAGAAGTTTCTAGGAGTAGCATATGATTTAACAGTAGGTAAGTCAGCACTAGCCTATACAGGGGACATAAAGATACTTCTTTGGTAGATATAGTGACCCTAATTTTCTGGCAGTTTTGGATTTGCTGGTAGAAGATTATAAATGGTATCTTGTTCGTGTTCATCTGGGTGGTTCTTTGCAGAAAATTCGTATGGAGAAGGAACGTTGGCTGGTTAACCATTTTAACACTGAATCTACAGAATTATTTTATGCATATCACGGGTATGCAGACCCTATCTGAAGAGTGCACGAGTTTTATTATATCAAGCAAATATCCACGTACATGCATATAAATTCAGCCAAGCACAGTACGAAGTACTTTAATTACCTATCATTGTGCGGACGGAAATGAGCCCTACAGTTTGCATTACGACCAGTCCTTAATAAACGCAACGGTTGTCAATATACTTACAAATACATGTTAAAAGCATGTCTGTTTAGTAATGATATACTTTTACATTACAGTGTAATCATATTTAAATACATGGTATAACCACATTCTTATCATTTTTACCTTAAATAAAATTGATCACATGTACAATATTAATTTATGAAGAAGCAGTAGTTAACTGAAAAACAAATATTAAAGTATGCAAATAATGCTAAGGTACATATCTTAAATCTCTAGTATTTACCTAACAATTTTAAATGAAACCTTAATATGTACTTTCATAGATCCAGTGTTCAAATCTACTTTAATCACACCACGATTCAGCTACATAGGTGCATGATCTGTTTATAAACGGGTTATACATTTTTCCCATCTTAATACATGTTTTAACTATACATTCCTTTTTGAACATTTCATTCAAAATTATAAAAAAAAGTTTCATTCTAATTGCTTTGGTTTTGGGAAGCTTCTACCAGAAAATAAACATATCCGGATGCTGTTTACTGGGTACAAATGAAACCAAAGCAACAGCTTGAAATAACTAACGTTTAACTTTCAGTAAAACAAGAAGGCTTATACAATTTTCTCTTGGGTTCATATACATGTGTATATAACGTTTATTTCCTCCAAATTCTGGAGAGTGACTTATAAACCAACAAGCACATAAGCAGTATTATACAGAAACATGAATTACAATTCCAAAGTTAAACTGTTGAGAAAATATATAAAAATTGCATACATGTATATAATAAACAGAGAATATATTACTGATACGGCATAACCTTGCAATTAAGGAAATGATCAAAATGAATTTTATGTAACAGTATTTCCAAAATTTTAAGTTTCTACGAAAGCGAAATGAAACCACTAAAGTACAGAAAAGCACTGGTTTTCTTGAGGATGTCAGTTTCTTATTACACAGTCTTTATTAATAAAGGCTAAGCACATAGCTTGTATTTCCTTCAAGTCAGTTGCACTCTTTATATGCTCGTCAACATAACCTAGGAGATATTTGATCTGAAGTTTAATGTTTGTGTCTTTAAACAAGCTAAGTAATCTATCAACGAACTGTTCTTTAAACTTCGTGAGATGTCGTTGTCTACATGCTAATATGTGAGTATTACTGCACTTAAAAAGTAAGTGAGTTAATTCATCAGAAATGGTAAAGTAACAGCCCTGACACATCCTTTCATCAAATTTTACAGGTTTACAAGACATATTTGCAAGAAAGAACATTAAACATTAACTCCCTGTATTTTGGCTTTTCCTGGCACACACGCCAAATGTTAGAAGTAACAAGGTTTACATTAATTTCTTGAAATCGTTCAAATTCAGAGTCTGATTTCATTCGATTTGACCAACTTGATTGTTCGAAGATGAAAATGGATTCTTTGCACAGACGTTTTTATGTACACTTTTCGGGAAATTTCGTAGATTTTATGAAATCCTCCAAGTATGAGAGAAGATTGTACTTGGTCAGTATTCTTATAATGTCTTGGATGAAGCCAAGCATTTTCCTAATACATCTATTATTTAACTGAACTAGTCTGTGTGTAAAGAATTGAAGTGTTAAATAATTTGATTTGAGTCTACATATAGTTCCCAGGAAATTCAACTTCTGTATATCAATATAAGCTTCTATTGTTGTGAAGCCTTGCAAGCCTATTGTCATATCAGAGCGTGTATGCGATGGTAAAGATTGAATACGTTTCAGACAAAAGTGATGAGTAGCTTCTGGATGCTTCATATCAGTTAGTGTAATGTTATTCCATTCTTTTTTACATGTATGTGTCTGTTTAAAACACTTGCTTAATGCAGAACACATACATGGCATAGTTTAAACAAGGGGAAATAACTTTTCAGGATATAACTTGTATTATTTAGGGCCACGGGCACTCTGTTATAATATTTAGAAATATAAAGAAGTTTATCTAACATTATTGTAAACATATCAACTTAAATGTAACAAATTAACGCAGTAACGATATTTTATATAGGCAAATAGTGGCTTAAAAGATTATGTAACGACCATACCTCACCAACTTTATAGACCATTAGGGACCCAGTGTTAAATAAGCGTCATAAAATACAGTAAAATATTATATTTGGCATCAAGGCAACATATTAAATACAAATAAATGACTTACATGTAATTATGGAACAAAGATTTAAAAACGCAATTCTTGATTATTTCATTTTCGGGGGTCATATTGGCCCACCCAATTAATCTGCTAATATTTTAACCAATATAAAGTTAAACCGGACTTGACCTCTTTAGTATACTTGATTATAGTCAATCACATCAATTTGTGTAAAATTGAAGATGCTATGCCAATATGTTTAGGAGTTTACTTGAAATGACAGTATTTGTGTCTTATAAAGCAACGATTTGTGTCGGCTATTTTTCGCTGGATAAAGTAAAATTGTTACTAAACTATGTCTTAAATAATAAAAAAAGCACCATATTGTGTATTTTTATGCATTTTGCATTGTACAGAACAAAACATAATGTAAAGCATGTAACAAAGTTTATTTGAAAGTTTAATTTTTGGGGATCATTTCAACCCCACCTACTTTTAAGGACACCAATTTAGCCAGTGCAATGTAACCGTCTTTGACACTAAAGTATTCTTGTTTTTAGTCCTTTGCATCAAGATGTATAGCATGTACATTGTAAAAGGCTATGCTTATACAAATGTATATGTGAGTTTTAAAAGAAGTGAAAGTAAGTGTTTCTCAACACTTTGCCAGAGAATAACCAATAATTTTGAAAAATAAGTACGAAAAGGCATTACTCTGTCAAATATAACCTTGACCTACATAATGTGGCGGCGTTACGACCCTTTTGTCTTAAGCAATACTATTTGAAAGTTTGATAATGAAATCCTAATAAACAGCAAATATATTTTGGCGGTTATCTTGGCGGCCATCAAGGCGGCCATCTTGGAATCTTAGCGTTCGTGAAAGTGGCCTGTTTTAAGAAATCGGTTTTCGTAAACTTCAGACACATATCTTTCACATTAGACTATTCATACATTTGGACAAGAATTGTAAATAAAATGGGATCAATCTCTTAAACTACATGTATCACAGTTACTTTGCTAAACATATGTTTAGAAATAAAAGTATTTAGAAATGTAAATTCAGTGTCTAATCCCAAACAAATCATTCCACGTGTAGACACTAAGTCTTATTCTATTATCTAACTACATTCATTTGAGATATAATGATAAAGATCCATCATCATGCCCTAGCGGTAAATGTGACTGGCTTGTTATCACTAAACCTCTTACTTATTGGGAGTCATGGTTTCGAGCCCCACTGCCGACCTGACTCTTTATGTAGGAAAATCAAGGATCACAATCCAGTATTGGTCCTTCCCAGGTACGAGAGCTCAGTAAATACCTAATGCTGCTCGCCGGTGCATAACTGAAATACTGCTAAAACGGACATTCCCGAAAAAAAGATAATTAAACGAGGCTGAATATTCACTTCATTAGACTATATTACTCCCCTGCTTGTTATATTCGAAAATCAGACTTTTTGTTATTTACAGATGGAGAAGAGTATACATCAGAACGAATACCTTGAATGAGACCAATTGTTAGACAATGCAGTGCCGAATTCGGGTGATGTCCTGTTGGTTTCTGCTCAACTAAAAAGATATACAGATTTTGTCCACATGGTAGGTACATATGTCTCGAGACTGAGACATGTAAAACAGATTGCGCTACATTGCATGGATACCAATATGCCAAACGAAGTGTTTTCTGTAAAGACAATGGTATTTTTGTTAAAGGTTTCGTCCAAGATGCAAAAAGAACGAAGCGGTAGAAAATATTGCTATGTACATGTATTTCAAAGGACGTTTGTTGGTTTTTCATATGGAGACGGCACATTTAAAACCAACATCGAGTCAAGTATTAAATCTGTAGTTGTGAGAGTCAGGACAGAAATATCAGTTACATGGATGCGGTAAAGGTTGTTGACATGGTTGAAGATGCTCATGGTCGTGTAGAAGTTCAATTATTAATGATAAAGAAAGCGAACCTAGTAGAAATCAGCTCCACGGTAAACACAATACTTTCATCATCAAATGATCCGTTAAATCCAACAACTGGCAACACTGCATTCAGTGAAATCCAAGCCAGTTCCGTCCAAGATAGATTTTGTAGACGATATAGTGATGGGGTTGATGCCAGTGTTAAATTTTATCGACCGACTGACATAGTGTGAAGAGTCAACTCTTGGTAGAATCCTCACTCCAGGAACCATTGATCACAAATGACAGTGTCTCTTTTAATTTCAAAAGCGATGACGGAATTTCTCTCCGACTTTCCGAACCAGTGAAATTGAGAATGGGAGAAGGAATAAAGGTCAGTTACATACCTAACACAGAGAGCATTAGCTGACTATAATGCGGCTACTATTCGGTCAGCGCTTGCCGATGTTCAGTACACCATAGCTCCAAATGACTTGGATATTTGCGTTAACTTTGTTCGAAATTCTTCAGGACCATTTTATCTTGACAGATTTGCCCGCACCAGACGATGCCGAAATATATACGGCGAGGATTGTCTTCAAAGATAACCGAAATTTCTATAATTACACGACAACTTCAACCAACTTGCCACACGTAACAGGTATAAGTGTATGGAAACAAGATGGCTCTAATTACTACTTCACTGACGTAACATAGATGACAATTTCTACAAACGGAAACGCCTCTTTCGTTTTCGTATGTCTGAATTACCGCTGCAGTCAGGTAAATTAGTCTACCACAGTGACAGTGTACATGTACATCCCCACCAACATGTATAACGTTACCTATAATTTCACTAAAAACGGCAGCGTTGTGAACAGAACTTACAATCAGAGAGAGTTTTAGTATTACGGAAAACGTGTCGAATGTTCCGATTTGACCAATCAGGAGGATGGTGAAGCAAATACAATTGAAGTATATTACCTGTCCCAGTGAATGTTGGCTCAGGTCCCGCTTTAGAACAGAAAAAACAACTGTGCACAGGAAACCGAATGGAAACGCAAATACAATTGAAGTATCAATTTAATTTGATGACATACTAAATAATTCTCAGAAATAACTTCTACATAATTTCAAATTGTTCACAGTTCTGAGCTACATGTAAGATGAACAACAGTGTACCGGTAATTACAGACAGTAAATTACCTTTACAGAAACGATTAACGGTTTAATAAATTCCTGATGGAATGGTGCGTGAGGAGGCGACGTACCCTATTGGAAACTGTAAAAGTGATGTAATAGATTTAGGATATGAATAAATTATTGTTGTAAATAAATAAGTACATGTATGTATCAATAGCTACATAAAAATATAAAAGACAGATGATATTGTTAATAGACGTTTTGCAAACAAATCGGACAGTTATTACAAGAATGTTAATGACATTTTCCCAAACTGACAGGCCGCGGTTTTTATACGTTTGTTTTTTCACTACCTAAATATAAACGATATCCGTTAGTTTTCCTTCAAAAAGCATGAGCTAACGGCCTTTTTAATCGGTAGAAAATGTGCATTTAGGTATGGACCTTACGTCTACCCAGTCATTAAGAGTCGTTATGAGAAACTGAACGTTGTAACATTTGCTTCATACATGTATATGGCTAAGATATTATTCCAAGATTTGCGTTAAAATTGGATGCAAATCAAGATTTAGGTTATCTATCTTATTAAGAAATAAACTGTTTTGTCAATAATTCAAATTAAATCAAATTTGTTACAAAACTTGTGCGGCGTATTTATGCCTTAATTCAAAATTAGCCTTTTTATTCTGATTGCACTTTTTATGGGATCATTTATTGGGTCAGATACATGTACAATGTTAAACCAAACCTGGATTTCCAGACGATTATAATTATCACCTATCGCTACAATTACTGTGTTTATTGTAGACATATATGTCATAAAAACAAAAATAATATCAAACAGGGAATGCCACGTACCAAAAACGCAGCCTCCCCAAAGTTGTACTTCAAGAAGAATCACAAAAGTTTGCTTTAAAAAAATATTTCAGTCAGAGAGCATGCATTTGATAGTAAGCAAATTGCTCAGCCACTGATTCGTATTCGGCAATAATTAAAACAGGCGTTTGAAATAAAGACATGTAATTTGTATTTTTCAAATAGTTTAAGTCAACAATAATGTTAAACCATACTTTGAAGACATCTCTTGTTTCGAAAACCTTAAAATACTAAAGCTGATTTTCCCAGAAGTAAATTCTATTAGTTGCCAAATTAGAAATATTTAAATACAAAGCACGCAATATATTGCCTACTTTGTTACAAACTAACCATGTCACGATTGGTATATGTACTATAAAACCGTCAAACGCAACACCGCATGTCTTTGTGAGAGACATTAGTTCCAATAAAAAAGCAAATTATGCATTGTTTGCGTAAGCTTCTAAACACATACTGCATGAAAAGACACACTGCGATGCAAATATTCTAACAAAACAAGATAGAATCACTATAAATAAAAGGCGATCCAGTGCGATTGAATAATTATAACAACTTGACAAAATTAACTTAATCAGGAGAAATATTACTTTCGGGAAGACCATCATTCTTCACAGGCACGCATCTATTATTTATACTATACAATAAACCCAGATACGTTCCATTTAAGAACGGTTGATATTTGTTCTTATTCCCACGGTTAAAATACCGAGTCTGATGCAATTAGTACAATGTATATTTTCACAGTCAATCGGAAGATTTCATATATTATACGAGTCAAACCATAAACACGTGCGAGATTTAACAATTCTCAACTTTTAAACCAAATTGCAATTATTTATAACAGATGGTAGCAATATAAGGAGTTACGCCTTCTTTTACAGTTGTTTACACTTCTAAGATTACAAGAATTTTAATGAAATGTTGTATACGTTGAAGTAAGTATGCACCTTGTTTCCTTAGTCTAGTCTTTTGTGATACTTTAGAACTAAAAACTCTTACACGGGCTTTGTACATAAAAGCAATATTACTTGTTATCTCGGCCAATTTAGATCGGCAAATTGAATTTCGGAGCTAATGTTGTTAGATGAAATGTATCAATTGTGTCCTACAAATTTAATAAGTGTCTTGCATTTGCATAAATGCGGGGCGAGCATACAGTAATGAGTTTACTTATGTCATGAAATATATGATCATACGTCTTGTTATTGTTTAAAATTTACAATTTTTTGAAAGTTATTACATGCCCTTACACAGATTCTTGAATGTAATTGTATGACAAGCATGGCTATTGCATATGTAAGGTATTGCATACCACCGACGATCTGGTTTCGATCTTAGGTCATACTATTTCTTTGCAGAATTTTAAATTTTTATTATCATATACTTTCGCAGTAATATTTACAATCTGCCCTAATGATTATCAAGATTATTCCTCATACTAATACAATGAATAACATGTAAGAACTGTGTTTGTTGTGTGTTTGAACTGTTAAAAAGCCGACGTAATAAAATTGATATTAGCCACAGCAAAATAACATACCTACCAACCAAGGTAATACTTTTTGTTAAGGTAAGGAATGGCCACAAGGGTAAGCTATTTATCAATAAGTCTAGTCTGTGCAGCTTTCAGCAATGTTCCCCACACATTACAGTCGCAATGCTAGGATTGGTAGCGAGTTGTAGTAGCCTGTTTTGTTATGATTTCTGATTTCTATCTTGAAACAAATGTCACGTAAGATAAACATCACTATAAAGAAAGAAATTATTCAGCATAAAAAGGACGAGCACAGAACAAATTATACCGTGTATAAGTAGGATAACTGACCAACACGTGTTTTGGAAGAAAGATAATGGTTTAGTTCTACAATAACTTGACTCACTTTTTATAATTAACGTCCATTGGTAGAATATTGCAGTTGTGATAATTTTTATGCACGCCATGACGACGACCCAATAACGCCTGTCCGATATGTGTTTGGACGTCTGATACACAGGACAGTGTATGGACAGTCCTGAATCACTTTTAGGCCCCGCCCTCTTTAGACATTAAACGAGTTTTTGAAATAAGATCTAGGCTATGTAGATTTCTAACTCGCTACACTATAAATCAAATTTTCAGTAGCTAGTCAGGCTAAAGGGGTGCGTTTCATTAAAAATTTAGGAAGTAAACAAATAGCACATCACAAAAACAAAAAGTCTGTAGAATTTTTATTTTTGAATTAAACATAGTGTTGTTGGTATTCATTTTCTTAGTTAGAACATTATCTATCCATCTATAGCAATTTTGAAGCAAAATTCGAGAAAAAGTTGATTTTCATTTTTCACCTCTTTCCTATTTCCACAGTTCGTCTTTTATCCTTGATGTATGCGCTGAAACGTTATAAACCGCCTATTAAAGTGTACAAAGCATCTTTATGTACATTTTAATGTTCAACATTTCCTTTTAAGCATATATATAGGCCTGCATTAACAGGTCTGGTTTGAAATGATGATTTAAACCGTTGTGACGTCATAAAATGCGCTATACACTAATTACTTCTGTTTTTAATGTGAAAAGGGAAAATTGAAGTCGCGCATAATAAATGAATACAAGTTTACAGCTTTTGACAACAGTTGATATCGGACTCGGATGTCGGCGGAAAGCCTCGGCAAGCCTCGGCTTTCCCCTACCGATATCATCCTCGTCCGATATCAACTGTTATCAAAAGACAGTAACCTTGTATTCTCTATTTATTCTCATATTAATTTACAAAAGATTTACCATACTCGTTGATGTCGTAATGCTGTCTTGCATGACGGCCCTCTTTTTATATCAATACAATGGCTTTGAGCATAATCTAGACAACAGTACTTTATCCCTGTTTTTCTAATAGTTATTTTGCTTACTTCTGACTCAAAATACAGCCCTTTGCAAGACTGTCGTTTTCCATCATTAATTGTCCGTATTTCCGTGCAAGAAACACATTCTTCCCCAAAGGTCAAGGTCACACTAATAGTTTAAAGGTAAAAGAATCCTGTATATATGCACATATTTGTGTCTGGCCTATAACTTGGTCATGCATTGAAATATTTCGAGATAACTTATCACAAATATTCAGCACATCAAGACGACGTGTCGCCTGCAAGACCCGCGTCACTAACTTAAAGCTCAAGGTAACGATGGAATCCTGTAATATATGCACACATTTGTGTCCGGATGATTTAAAAAAAAACAGTTTGCAAAATCATTTAGAACATCAAGACGATGTGTCGCGTACAAGACCCATAACCCTACCTAAATGTTCGAGGTCAAGCTTAGCATTTAAAGTTCATGGAATCCTGTTTACATGGTAACTATGTAATTCATGAAAGGATTTTAAAGTTCGAGACATAGATGTTGAGCGCATCGAGATTATTTGTCGTGCACAAGTCACGCATCCTTACCTTGAGGTCAGTGGTTTCTGAATCCTATATTATGCACATGTTCATGTCCAGATTGTAACTTTTGTTATGCATCAAAGAATTTTAAAAGAAACGGCACAAGTGTTCAGCTAATGGAGATAAAGTGTCATATGCCAGTACTGAAAACACTCCTTAAACGTCAAGGTCTTAGAATGTAAGACAACACTTTGAGTGCATTCGTAATTTACGAGGGACAGCTCTTGTCTTTTATGCATTTTAGGATTTGTTACATTTCACCATCCCTCAAAGTTTATTATTAGATGCCAACTACTGCAAATGTATATATATATATACACACAAAAATACAAAAACTATGCCGGTAAAAAGTTAATTATAGTAAAACACAGTCCATGAGTTTATTTAATCATTATTTGCCAACTGGTTTCGCTTTTTCTGCTCTTCAGGGCAAATATGACGGAAAATAACGATTTAATAAACTGATGGACTGTGTTTTTGACTTTTATTATAGATAAATTTATTTGAAAATTCTGCGTTCATATTCAATTAGTCGCACCTAAATAATTCATAAAATTATGTATTTTGACATAAAAGTTTCGATGTAAAGCTGTAAACAGCCCGTAATATTTAATCCTTTTAAGCAAATGTTGCAACTAAGAGTAGAAAATCATGAAGATTTCGTCGCAATTTTGATCTACATCATCTACAATGCAGACTGCTAGTAAATCAGATCTATGTGTCTATGAAAACAAGCCAAAAACATTTTTTTTCATTAACAATGAAACTTCAAACAAATACCATTTTAAAGAAACAACATGTTCAACAAAATCTCATGAACTTTGGAATCGATGAAATAACGACAGTAAACTGGTTGTCTAGGATCATGTCTATGTAAAGCAAAACTTTGTTCAATGTCATTATATAATCCAAAACTTGGTTGTAAAGTTTAAGGAACATTCTATGTAAATATTATTATGTTCTGTTAATTTTCATAAAAGCCAATATTCAGCATACATTGAACTTATTTGTACATCTTTATCCAATTATGAATTTCTTGCGACTTCAACATTATGTTGTTTAACTGTCATTAACCTAAACTTTTGAACATAGTTTTCATTCGTACATCGTATGCGTCTAATTGTTCTTGAATGGTTGTTGCCTGAGTGCTATGCCCTTGAATCATCCTTTGTCTTGGTGACAACAGTCTTGCACTCATATCAAGTTTCTTCAATATGTAAACCAACCTCTTTAACTTCATTAATTAATTTGTCAATTTCCGCACTTTGGTCTGATGAAAGCACATCATGCCATGCTCCGGGTTGACCTGTAATGAATTAATCAAGAGGACCAAGATCACAAAAAGGGTCAATGTTTACTCTGAGATCATCATTTGAACACTATTCATAAAAGTCATCACAACGCTATATTCCAAATAACTATTAATATAATAATCGTTGTGCCTTGTGATTTCAACCAGAAAGAGTTTGCCTATACAAGCCTATGTTAAATCAAGTCACCCCCTGGGCAGTGTAAATTTTGTGCTGGGGTTCATAATTTGAACAATCTTACATGCCAATGCTACATGCTAAATATCTAAGCTCTATGCCCTGTGGTTTCAGAGAAGATATTTAAATTGTTTCAAGAGACCCAAATTTGAACACTCTCAGAGGTCAAATAGGCAATGCCACATGATAGATATCTAGGCTCTAGGAATTGTGGTTTCAGAGAAGATTTTCTGAAGTTTTTCATATTTGTTGCCTATTACATTTAGTAGTTTGCATTGAATGTAATTCTTTGAACATCTTTATAAAACTTTTAGCAAGGAATATCAACTCTGGCCATTGGTTTCAGAGAAAATTTTGTTTGAATGAAAGAGGACGGACGACGTACGACGGATGCGGGCGGTGAGTATTCCTAATAGCTCAGCCTGGTACTTTGTGCCTGGCTAGCTAATAAGTAACTGTCACAGTGACAGCGGTCCAAACAAATAATTCGTTATTTCTTTAGCAACTTTTGGAATATTTCCATCTGTGAGAATTCCCTTGATGATTTACTCGTAGATTATGATAAGAATGTTTATTATTTAATGAATAAGAACAAAATACACATTATTTACATAAAAAAGAAATGAATGGCATTATAATGTTGTCAATAATATAAAATCTATATTTTCTATCGAATGCATGTTTGGTATTCTCAACTTTTAAGTACATTTGTTTCTGTACAGTAGTATAAATATATCTAGAGCATGCCTTTCGAAGAAACAGTTACGCCATATCTTTAAATTTGTCGAAATTCCTTAAACACTTTTATTAAATACAAAACAAACGCAACTTCATTATTCTCGACAGGACATTTTTAGTTTTAAGTAAAAGGATTATGCATGGTAGTCGAAATATTGCCAAATGATTTTACAGCATTTTTGTCATAGATGATGCACAACTAATATATGCGGAAATGATTATACGTGCCACTAAAATCTACGTTTGCACACGTTTTTTCTCATACATGTATAAGATCATTCCAAACAATTAAGTGTTTAAAAGTGTTGAAACGCGTTAAATGTCTTTAAGTCAATGAAATGCACCAGAAAGTAATTTACATAGAATTAAAATCTTTGGAACTCCTTCGTGACATAGATGCTTTACAAATGTAAGACATGTTCATTCTTTATATATCTAAGATCCGGAAGAAAAACAGTAGGGGTGAAGCAGTCAAACAGCTTGCAATCGGTGTTCTCGTGAACACACGTCAATAGTAGGAAACTACATGTGTAACATACCTTTGTTAATGAAGGCACAATCAGCATTGTCGTTTACATACTTGATGTCTCTCCAGTAGGACATATTGACCTTGTCATTGTTTCGCATATTCTCCACTTTGCAATGTTCGTTAATATTGTACACCTCGTCCTCCGTCAGAGATCGCTTTAGGAACTTTGCAATACGCCTAATTGCTGACGATCTATTCTGAAACATTTTTATAATCCTTACTTCATCATATCCACCTTACTTGCATTTTCTTGCAATATTATCAATTTATTAGAAATACCGTGTCCATTTATTTATTACATCATTCATTTTTAAAACAGATACGATAGTACTATAAGATAATTTCTGCAGCCTCAAGCATTTAAAGGAGTTTTTATGGTTGTGTGATTGAAAAAAGAGCTAATAAAATGCAAAATGAAATAAAGAAACTTTTATCTTTATGTATTACCCGAACTACATCTTCATATTTTAGAAACAGCACTTGTTTGTCATTGCGTCTTTCCCAGTATTCAACAACATGTCTTGGCCATGGACAAGCATAACCTGCGATTAAAATATTGTATTTTTGTTTACATTTACTGGATCAGATGGAAAAGTTACCTAGATTTAGGGTAAGGTACGAAAAAAAGACAATGATTCTTATTGCGGCTTCAACAATGTGTTCACTGACACGATTGTTGCTTAAAACTCAAACAACAAGACATCGGAAGTAGTTGTATTTTCTCTAAAATTACTGCGAAGTAAATAAACGGCACTGTTTTTCTTACAGTTGTTACAATATCTTGTAGCATTTACTGTGAAAGATGTCTGGACCGTTATTTGTACACAAAAGGTTCGTGACGTTGCTGTATGTTGTTTGCAATGATATGTAAACAATAACAGATGTTCTTTGCAAAGAAACAACATGAATACGACACAAAGGCATACGTCAACATTGATTTAGAGTTAGCAGAACACAGCTGTATCCTTATTCCATCTGCAAAAAACATAATTATATCTGAACATATTCAAAGTGATAATAGAGCGTCAAGTTTATTAGCGGAAATACCGGATGAGAACATTTGTTAAAATACATGTTTTAGCTTTAGTACTGCGAGAACGTGAAAAAAAAATTAAACAGTGTAAGGGCGGGAATAACAAACCTGTTCCATCCACAAATGAATTGACATAAAAGTCGAGCATTTCACAGCCTTTCCATTGCATCAGACGATAAAATGATGTGACTACATCCTTTGGATTTCTGACCATGTAGATAATCTGGAATCAAATTCAATATTTTCGAAAGAAAAACTTTGAAAGCTGTAACTAATTAAAAAAAAAACAATATTGAAACAGTTTGAAATTCACGTCCCATTATTTATATTTGCTGAACATAACATATATGTAGCGTGTAATACAAATACTGACTATTTGTGAACAGTCTTGTACATGTAAAAGCTTGTTTTCATTTCGATTAATATTTTCATCTGACAAACTGCACATTTCGCTTATCGCCAAAACTGTCATTTACATGCCAATATTAGTGCTTAATCTTATCTCTGTTCTAATTTTGAAAATTCGCTAAAACACATTTAATAAATTCAGGTCTAATCCCGAGTACAGTATTCTTTTATTTCGAAATAACTCTACTCTCTGAATCTAAAGAACTGTACGATATGTGTCCCGTACGGACAGACGTTAACAATAGTGGCGATACATGTTAAGTTATAGTTATTAGATGGGAAGCGAGGTTTAATTAGTATATAACAGAATACATTTTATTTACAGGGGCTATAGAAACGGAAGGTCTTAGAGGGAAAAAATCGAGGGTTAATGCCCATTGTGTTACTGAAGATTTTCATTTGTCAAATTGAGTATATATTTGAGTACTTATCACGAGGTTCAATCTTGATAAAAGTTATGCGGCAGAGATCATATTCAATTAATTTCTAGAACTGGAGAGTTTATGAATACTAATTGAAATAAATTAAAACGTCAGAGTTTAGCACAGAACCGAAATGTCACACACAGTAACATCGCTAGCACTTTGTGATGTTTGATGGGCTGATGACAGAATCTGATGGCATCAAATTATTTGATATTGGAAGATCATAGACTAAAATAAAAACAGATCATTTAATACGACAAAGCCCGTTAAACCCTAAAATGTTTACAATCAATGAAGGATCATATTCACATTTGTTGTACTGAAACGAGACAGAACAAGCCAATTCAATCAAATTTATGCATACAAATGTACACTGTTTAAAATTGAAAGGTGGAGCTGCTGATGTAGGAAGAAGCAACGTAAACTATGAAAGTCGGCTCGTGTAGACGTTGCAATTTATTCTTGTTTACTGATGTTGTTGTTAAATAAAGCGTCGGGTTTAAACGATTGCTACAAAATGCTGGTACAATTCTGAATTCACTCAGACCCTTGCACAGTTGTGAAATCTTCATAACACAGTAGACAGGAGTACGTCTATGAGTATCTATGAAACTAAGTACTTAAAACATTTCAATGGTTGGGTAGTCATTTAAATTAAATTAATCAACAAACAAAATAATACCGATAAAACCAAGACACAAGCTAAAAGCTCATTCGCCAAAATATTCTCAGTTACTGTATTGTATTGTTCTTAAAAATGCTTAAACATTATCAAAACCTATACATTTTAAAAGGTTTTTAAAGTTTTCAAACAAATGATTTAAAAACAATTTATTTGTCAATTTTCATTTTATTGCGACAAAGGAAGCTAGCTACTTATTTGTTGTTGTCTTATTATATTGATATAAGACTTACACATTATTTTGTATATATTTCAGATAGGGTAATAAAACCAGACATGTCCCCAAGGTTTTATGGACATTTCTATGGTGGCCTCTTCAACTAAGCACCGGTTAACAAAAAATTGTTTTAATACAGTTAACAAAATGAAAGGTATTTACTTAGCACGTCTTCAATTACGATGGTATAAATTTCGTTTCATAAATGTCATGCACGGAAATGTGCAAACAGAGGCCAATTTCACACTAATAAAACCATGACAAATTATGACAGTAATTATTATTATCAAATACACATCTAAAACAGAATCTTTTAAGGCCATACCGTCTCCAAGTTTTTATATCGAAACACTTGATAATGTATTTTTTACAATGAATTATCATATTATAAAATAACCATGTTCTGTGAACAGGTTTTGTGACACTTTACGTATGTTTTTCACATTTAGTTCTTTGATCCCACGTATCATCTTTAACTGATTTGTTTAAATAATTATATCCATGAATAATTTGAAATGACTGGACATTTTTTTATAAAGACTTTCAAACACGAGTAAGAGAACGATATACATTTATTTGCTTCTACAAGAAACTATTTAAATTAAGCTAAATAATTTATTAAATAATAAACCTACAAAAGTTGACTTACAAACTTACAAAACATCTCAACCATAGCTGATATATGAACTACAATAGTTAAGTATCAAATTCATGTACATTGTATGATCATTCGCTGTTTTAATCCTGCGTTTTTTTTATATATATATTTAAAGACACTTATTGGAATTGTCAATATACATGTTCTGAAGACGACGATTTGCTATTGATAAAACAAATATTTACCCTTCCCTTTCCTTTCTGTAATTGCTCTGGTAATAGGCAGTGATGGAGATGTGTCTTTATCATTCGTGGAGACTTTAACTGCTTTATGTATCTTACACCTGGACCATTAAAAGGAAAATGAATATTTTTCGTCTTGCCCGTAGTTTTGAAAACTTTTGTCACACGTATTTATTATAATTCAATCCCAAAATACGTTAAAGGAAAATGAATATTTTTTCTGCTGCTATTTGGCTGCATGCAAATGTTATAGTCAGTATAAAAAAATCATTTTTTGCTTCACATAATTTTATGTACTTCCAGAAGTTGATCTTTCAAAGTGTGTGGTTTAATTATCTTCATCTACTTACTAGAAATGTTCTTTCATATTTTCACCTTTTTTCGTTATCATAGGAAACTTCAAGGTTTTTAACATACCTCTGTAGTAAGGGTATCTTTCATCTTTGACTTCTAATATCGGAAAACGTTCGTCCAGCTGTACAGAGCATGCTGTTTCAAAATCTAAAGTCTGGATGAGGTAAACCATTTCCTGTGTCATAGTAGTACCTGAAGAACATATAACATGTATCGTTTAGTTTCTTCCGTAGCAACCTCTTTACGTCATATTTTTATATTATTACATGAGATCCAAAAACATTGTATCTTTGACGTTTTCAACTTTGAATTTAGTTTCTTTTCTAGTCATATATATGGAGAAGGCCTTGAAATTTGGGTGACTGTTATTAAAACGTTTGAAAAAAGGGTTTCTGAAAATGTTCTTTATAGACGTAAAGTTGTATTTGTTTTTGTTTCTTGCCACATTATTTACACGAGCATTCCATTTCATTTAAGATATTGCCAAAACCCTTGAAATGCAAACGTTGAAGGTTTTTAGACGTCAGCTTTTAACTTTTTGTATTAGAGTACGCAATATAACAAAACTTTATGTTTTCTATGAGCTTATATATATATATATAAAATATAAATAAATGTATATAACATTTTGATCTTTAAACGATTTCCTTTGTGGGGGAAACCGGTTGGCAAATAATAATTTAATTATTTCATGGACTGTTTTTATCTTTCTTTTTTCCGCAAAACAAAATCATTTTGCATTCAAATGTTTTACTACTATGATTGTGTTAAAAGTTTTGATCCTCAAGAAATTGTTATTGAAATAAACAGGTAAACATGCATTATTTTGAATGTTTCTACCCACTACTTTTTTAACATTTCAAAGTGACCTCATACCTGATCTAGGGAATGTACACACCCAAATATCATCATCTCTAATATCCATTTTTTCTATTTCTTCTATCAGGTCTTCGAGTACAACAAGACCCTTATACAAACGAATCGCCATTGCGTTGTAAATCCGCACCCTTTGGCAATCCAAATTATTTCTTTTTCAACAGTTTTATTCTCCCATTTAGACGTTTTGCTGATAAACTGTGCATGCTATATTCGTTTGTTTTAACATCTTATCGTTTTCATAGATTTGAGATGAAGTAAAGGTAAATTGTCTGTATGAATATCTCGAGCGCCTGTCTGATTTAATTTACCTCCTTCCGTTAGCATAAGATCTAAACTGACTAATTCACCAGGTAACTTGCGCAGAAACTAAATGTCAGTTATGTAGTATGCCGTACTTACATTTTGTATCTTTATTGAATTACTTCATATAACGGAATAGTTTTATAAATTAGATGCGTTGAAACAAAGGTAGAGATTTAATTTGTATGCACCAAGTACTTTTTACATAATTAAAATTAGGCAGATACATATTAAGGCCAAGTTTTATGCTTGAGCACGAACTTTTCATCTAAACAACCGTAGTACAGTATAAGAGGTATAATGAAATAGTTTAAGCGGTAACTTTTAATCAGATCAAATTGCTTTTAAGGTTCATTTATTATAAAGATACAGTGAATCTAACATGTTCATGAGTTGTGGATAAGGAAATCCCACCCGAGGATTGAGATACAATGTACGTCCCAAAAAAGAGGCTTAATATTTTTTTTTTTTTTTGGACGTATCTCAACCCGAGGTGGGATTGTCTTATAAGTGTAAATACAGGATGGGGATGAAAAAAATGATCACATTTTCTCGAATTTTACTTCAAAACTGCTATAGATGCATTGAAAATTGTCGAACTAAGAAAATTAATACCAACAACCCTATGTTTATCTAAAAAAATAAAAATTTTACAGTCATTTTTCGAATTTTATGTGACGTGCTGGCTGCTTATAATTTACGTAAAAATAGTCCGACAGCGAGGAGAGATAAGGCATGAAGGATAAAGTTTAATTTTATGTTTTCCTGTGAATTATAGAGTTTTCTCAGCGAAATAAAGTTTTGAAAAAGTGGATTACCATTTTTATTTTCACTGTTTTTGCAATTTTTAGCCCGGATTTGCGTCAAAAAGTATACCGAGCGTAAATAATGCTGGAGACCATGCTATGTTTGTGCTATGTTTTATGATGACGTTTATACGTGTAATTATCTTAAACATCAAGGAAGATAGTATTCTTAAACTTAATAAACCCTATACATCATTACATGTTTATAAAATGATCATATCATAGTCATTTAATCCAGTAAAACAAAGAGAAATTTTTATTTCAAATGCACTTAATAACTTACAAAGTGAATACGAGTTAATTCATGCATACACATCTTTACCTGTAATCATGTTATCATTTGTAAGTGCACATGCCTGATTAAAGTGTTAGTCTACTGAAGTATTGTACATTTGTAGTGATGTCAAATAATTAGACCAAATACATATTTTACACTTGTAGGCAGAATCCTCAATGTTCACCTGTAATTATTGTTATAAATTACAATTTCAAGAATAGTTTAACAAGAAATATAGGTAAAGTTCACACATCAAGAGAAATGTTATTTGACACGCAACTATGACATCTTAATAACTGCCCTTCATTTTAAGAAGATAATTTGCGGACGTCTTCTTTTTATTGACATTGTTAAAGTCCAAGGATCACATTTACATGTAGTTCTCATTTTTTTCAAGAAAGATATCTTACTGACAGAAATGACCTTCATTTGTGTCAAAACATTCATAACTTTGCCTTTTTAATCGATAAGTACATATAAAAAACATAGTGCAGTATGTTTTTGAATGATTTTGCAAAAACAAAAAGGTTTTCTTGCAACTCTTTTTATTGAAGATACAACTAGAATACGAAAGAAAGGCATATGTCAAAACAGTTTTAGAGTTCATAGAACGTAGTTCTATCATTATCCTATCAATAAATCTATGTTTCTATATCAGTAAATTCAAAGAAATCCTGGGACTTTAAATTACTGAAATTCATATGTCTTTCAAAGACTAGTCGATAAAACAATATCGAACACTTGCAAAATGTTTTAACGATTTCATGGACCTATTCGGCATCGTTTGCAGTGTTTTAACGTAGACCGTAAGTCCTTTCATGAAATAATGCATATATGGAAAACGAACTTTTGCTCAAGTACAAATATTTGGATATTTGATTTGTCTTGTATTTTGTGAGATTTCAGCTGTATTAAACGGCTACCACAAACCATTCTCTCAGAGCATGCATTTTTTTGAACTTCAGTTCCTCAAATAAAATAAGTAAATATAAAAAGTAGGAGAGAGATGAACTCATCCGGCGTGCGCTGCGTTTTGTAAGTGTTGAAAGAGTCATAACTGCTAGCGAAGGCTTTAGCAAGTGTCGACATTATCTCCCATACTATTCAAGATATCATTCCTTTCATTTAGGATTTCTCAAATCTTATACGAGCATAACTACTAGATCGTTTACAGTTTAACTTCTATTTAAATACTATCAAACCACGGAGGTTTTAAGCGTGGTTTGACACGATTGTTGTGTGTATGCCATAACAAGAGCACAAAATAAGACAAAAAGAATCAGAAAAAGCGTAAAGTACTAAATATTTAAAGACAGTAACCATTGGCCTCAGGCACATTAAGGAGCTGAGGTATATTAACACAGTAAACATATACTTCGTAGCAGTGTACTTACAACTACACATGTGTTCAGAACACGAAATTTAGTACATTTGCCGTTGTGACAATACTTAAAGTACAGCCCTTTCAAAATAGAACATCTGAAGACACAAACAACATGAAAATAAAATGTCGTTCAACAGATGAACCTTTTTGTGTAGCACCACAGGAAGTTGATATTTTGTCAAAAAACATAAAAAAGATCAATGTATCTTGCGAAAAAAATCACCCCTCTAAGTATATAAACACCAGGAATGCAATGCCTTCTGCATCCTACCCACTTCTCCGATACAAGGATTTTTTTTAACAAACTGACAACTGGATGTTCTGGACTAGACAGTTAACGTGTTTAAAACTATCACAGAGAACTTTATATCTCCTAGAAGAAACAGTCTATTAAAAAAGATAAAAATTGATATAACTACGGTGGCACAGAGGTGACATGCACTACTCTTTTTTTTTATTTGCACTTTTCTTTTTTTATGTCGTTCCCACGAGATACTTACTCGAGGGAACGACTTAGTATGTCGTGGTAACGAGTTACTAAGTCGTGGGAACGACATAGAAAAGAGAAGTGCAATTCTAAAAAAGAGTATTGCATTTAAAAAAAAAAGTTATGCATTGAAACAAAAAGTGTAGCGCATTACACAAAAGAATAGTACAATAAAAAAAAGAGTAGTGCATGCTAGCTATGTCGAGGGAACGACTAACTGACTCGTGGGAACGAGTTAGCTATGTCGTGGGAACGACTTGCTATCTCGTTCCTTCGACATAGTAAGATGTTCCCACGCCATAGCTAACTCGTTACCACGACATAGCTATCTTATTCCCACGAGTTAGTTACGATAGTAGTCGTTTTTGTTTTGCGCACTTTTTCAATGATACTTTTATAATTGCATACTTTTACCGCTTTTTTCTTTTAATGTATATAAAGTAGTAACCGCCCCCAAAAAAAAAAATTTTTTCCCTTGGTAAGTATATAGTAGGACCGATATAAAAAAGAGAAGTGCAATTAAAATAATGAGTAGTGCATGTCACCCCAGTGCCACCGTAGATAACGGATTATACCAGGCAGTAATCATACATGAATTAATATCATAGATAGTGCACGTTC
>JAFMSR010000013.1:12029991-12094063 GCA_022818135.1 Saxidomus purpurata | reverse complement strand
AAACAAATAAAGTCTCAGAAAAATAAAACAATATTCATTAAAAAGGGGAAATGTTATATTTCATCATCCCGTTTGTGATTTTAAAGTAACTTTATTAGTTAAAATGTTATCGCAAGTTAATGACAGCGCTCCTATATAAACCTATAGTAAATTTGTGGCGTGTATTGGCCCTGGCTGTGACACTTTTTCTGCCACTTGGTCTCTAACGGAGGTGGGATATATAATTATTATCAGTATATAGGTGCTGTGGCGACGTTTTTGTTGTGACCACATCGGAATTTGATTTACTTTACATTTTATGGAGAGCACAAATAAATGATACATTCCAAATTTTATAATTTATTCCAAACTCCTTTACAGATTCTATTTGAACTATTTATTTAGTCTGTTATAGATAAACGTTAATTTCTAAATTCTAAATGTAAATGTCCTGAATGTTCTAATGCTCTGAATGCTCTACTCATAGTGGAAAGTTGCACCTTATATATAGTTTCACTAACACAAAACCCATGAAAAACACGTGAAAAAAGAAATGATTTAGTATCAGAAAGAACGTGAAACATGACGACACCGACGGAACCATAAGTGTCGGTAACATAATATATGTACTCAGTAATACAATTACACCGTCAATAGTATGTTATACACCGTTAAGGTTACCATTACTTCTATACAGTGTAGCTTAAATCTTGATGTTTCACGACACATGCTACATCCTTCTGCACAGACTAAACATCTGCCATACTGAATGTAATTAGTTTAAAACTAATATATATCCTGATTGGAAAACATCTATTTACGCTTACTACTTGTTACACATCTGCCGTTATACGTATCCTCATTTCATAATAATCTGCGTTCGTACGTATCTCCTTCGGTCGTCAGACGTATCCGTTTAACTTCACCGACCTCTATAAATTTGCTTATATCAAAACGATACCACTTATTCCAAAGTCTAGGGCTGTTTGTATTGATACCTTATACATTTGACTGTATACGTGTCTAAGGTCATTGATACATATTGTTATTATAAGCAAATAAATGTCATATTTGGCAACATTACTGTAGTTTTTTTCAACATTTTAGGGAAATTCTTTAATTAAAAGGCGCCAGTTTATCATAAAACTTCACAAATGCTTAGTTTAAACATATTACTACCTATATCAAGCAAAAGGTCAGAGCAATAAAGAGAAATAATAAAAATATCGGGGTTATTCCAGCGTGCCTGTCATGACGGTCATGTATATACATCTGTCGTCAGTAGTACCCATCTGCGTTCGAAGTAGTCGAATACCCGGGGTGTTGATCGTTTTTCTAACATAATTTCAATAATATTTTGGCGATTTCACTTTTTTCAAGGGAACATTTTGACAACAACCTTTATTTGGTAGAAGCGATTTTGAATGTGTCTCATGCATTACAAAACCAATATCTCTGCGAAAACAAATAGTCCGAAACCAAAAACGTATTGAATTTGTTTCGTCAAAATTTACAGATTTTGACATATAGCGCGTTATCCGCGAGGTCAAAGTATTTTTTTATAGATTTATACTATGTGCATCAGGTTGTGCTCTAAGACTTAAAAAATAATCGAATAAAAAAGGCACGTGTTCACGATCAAATGCTAAAAACGCGCCATTGACAACGACGTTATGCATCGCTATTACAATGTGTTATGACAAACACTGAAATAATTAATGTGCTTTTTTATTATTTATGCAGAAAATTTTGTGGGACATAATTATATGCTCTTACAACTGTATTTTTTTAAAGTAAATATAATCATTCTTCATAATGAAATTTGTACAAACGGTGTTTTTAGCAGTTTATATAACTAATCCCGATTTGAAACGTGTTAACATTTCCTCTTCAGTGTGACGAACGAAGAAAGGTTCTCCGGGTCCAAAACCGCACTTGGACACTTAAGACCCTTAGACAAAAAATTATGATATGTAGCGTATTTATAGTTGTTTAGTTTTTGAAAGTGTCTCGGGTCCTCGTCCGCACCCAAAGCCCCGGATCTGGAGACTAAGCTATATATCTGTCACTTCGAGCCCTGGACATATTTTTGTATTTTACTTTCTTTAAAAAGTCATCTTTGACAAAGATAACGCACCACTTTAAGAAGATAGAATGACTGTTTGACATAATAACACGTCACTAAAAAAAGATAACACAAGCCTTTAAGAAGAAAGCATGACTGTTTTACATCATAAGACGTCACTTAGACAAGATAACACATCACTTTAAGACGATTGTATGACTGTTTGACATAATAACATTGCACGTTGACAAGAACATAACACTTAAGAAGATGTAACGGTTCATTAACAAGACATAACTACCATTTGAGAAGATAGAAAACCACTTAAACAAGACAAGACACTCTGTTAACAAGACAACTTGTAATGTATCAAAATAAGACAGCTGCGGCGCTCCATACTTCTGTAATAAATCGCTATCCACCCATTAATTGTAAAACTTTACTGTATATTTTGATTTTACCGATGATGACTGGAATGTATAGCTTAAACGTTCAGGTTAAGTAATAATGCTTGCAAATATTCAGTTTTTTTTATACTTTTGAAGTAATTAAATTTGAAATTTATTTTAAATTCAATATTACGTTAAAACCAAAATAACATAGATAGGTGTGATGCATTAGTTATGGATGGATGGCAGAGGTGTAAATGTGCAGATTGGTGCATTTTTTACCATGCATATCCGGGATGATATTGATAACCATTTCGTCTTCAATGTGGCAAATGTTTCCTTATGCAAATTCAAGTGATCAATAACATATCCTTGTACGCCAATTTGAATTTTACCTGTTTTCACAAAAAGAAGATTAAATCATTTTAGTCAAATAGTTCTGACATGAACAAGCCTTGAAAGCAGTGTTTATACATCCATGACTGTAAAAAACGGTTCAAGCCTTGCTACCAAATATGATTATGTGAGAAATTTAACAGGTTACAAAACAAATTATTTTCCGCAGGTAAATTCATAGTCTGCACTTCTTTTAAGGTCCATTACTAAGACTAATCAAATTTTCTTTTAAATCTGGAATTGTAACAGGGAAACACAGTTTGAAACTGGCTTCTAAAACTTTGCAATGGTCGTGGAGTATTTCCCTGTTTGAAATACTGCTGCAGAAAAACGAGTGAATGTTTTTGTATTTCCTTATATTGACCTGGGTGGTCTTTTTGTCCTACTTTCGCTTTATTGCATGTCGTAAACAGTCAGAGATATAGCAGATTTTGTAACCTTTGTGGAAAGCTGTAGTACGTTTACTGTCACTGCTACAGTAGTCGGAACGTAACAGTTGTCAAAATTTGCGTATATCGTGCATATAACGTGCGTATAACGTGTGTGCACTCATCGTGTATTTTGTCAATCGTATATCGTGTATCATATCGTATCATTCATCGTGCAACGTGCACTTATACTATACACGATACACGATATACGATTCCTGATGCACGATAATCCATACGGTATACGTGCGATTCGATGGTGTATTCGTGTACATCCCCCCACCCCCAAAAAAGTGCTGATTTCAGTTTATCTTATTTAGTGTATAGTTGCGGGCGAGAAAGACTTCCGGGATAGGTCAAAGATATTTTCACCTCATATCCGAAATTTAGGTCTATTTTTGCAACGGGAAGGACATCTTTTTTATATCTAAAGTGCTGTTGTCAATGCATTCCTTCAGGTGCAGCAGCCAAGGTACGCCTGCACCGAAGCAACATATCGTGGGTATAATGTTAACAAGTTTTTTATTGGCTAGATGCAAATATTACGCCGAATCAACTACACTTTTACGAAATTATTTAAAGTCCAATAAAAAGTTGTTTCGGTAATCCTGGTAATCCTTTTTAAATTCCCGATATTTTATTAAAACTATGAATTATACTGCTTGATTGGAATAATAAATCAGTTAGCTGACATAAAGAGAAAGGCAATTAGGTAGTGTCTTTGACTGATCAATTAGTTTGAGCAAGGTCATTCAAATTACTATTTGAAAGACCTTGGTTTGAGTCTCATCAAAAGCCTCGATGTCATTAAAAGCAGGGTCCATATTGTCCAAAATAAAGGCCTCCTGCTGGACCTAAGTGCATTGTCCTCTGCTCCTGCCTACCTGTTTGAACTTGAGGCAGGGGCTCTGCCCCTTAGACTGAGGCACCAGGAATAGATTCTCAAATACTGAGCGAAGTCAAGGTTTTGGTCAGTCAGATCATAACGCACGGCTATTTTGTAAGATCCCCCTACAAGTGCCCAATGAAAACAAAGTGAACAAATCTGACATACCGCATCTCGCAAAGTTAGAAACTCAAATGAATATCAGATATTTTTTACTCTGGACATCTACATATATACACAGATGCGTCTAAAATCCAGGCTCTGGTATAGTAGCTTCAGCTGTTGTAATCCATCTAAACAGGTCTGTTGCAACCATAGGCAAATTGGCAAATTATTGTTCCATTTATAAGGAATACTCTATAACCGGTTGCATTTATACAACAGAAATGATAAAATAGATACTGCATTGAGCTGGCTTTTACATCACACCTAAAAAACTTGTTATTGTATATATTTTCAGATTCACTATCTCTCTGGTCTCAATAAATAAACACGTCATCTAGACAGAGTTATAGAAAACATTTTATTATTCAATTTCATGCAAACAGGCTTAAACCAGTTACCATAACTGGATGTACCCAGTTATGTGGTTTAAATAAATGGTATGAGAGATCATGTAGACTAAAAGGGGAGAACACATTTTGTCGATTCAAACCATATCGAATGGTGTAGAATTAAACTTAAAAGAACACTTTTTTTCGAAAAAAATTTTACCTGGCCGTCCTATGGGATACTCAACAAATTACAAAATGGACAAATCAATCACACGTCTTAGGCTGGGCGCAAACTTACTACCAACCAGCTCGGGTTCGTGCATACTTTTGGTTGACCAGCTAGGTTTGCATCCAGTACATTGTAGAATGTAACACCCCTCACTGGCTATTTAACGGCATAGCTTTCACAACACAGAGACTAAAATTTAAGCCAGAAATGGATAAGCTTGGACTTGCATGGTTTCACTTTTAATGATTATTTTCAGTCCAAGAAAAGCCCTAAGTAAATGTGTATAGAGGTTGTTGGAAAATAACATAGTAGACTGTCAAATGACTGATAAAATTCAGTAACCTAATTTACTCCAGTTGCTATCAAACCACTTTCTGTAGGTCACTAGTCAAAATCCTAAACAATTCTTGTATAAATGCAATTTTTTATATTTAACAAGTACTTAGTATTTGAATTGTAGTAGTAAATAAGCTTTTTCACTGGTTAGTGGGTGTTGATTTATATTGGCAACCCAAGAACATAAATTTCAATCTTGTTATTATTTAGCAAATCATATATAGTCTGCACATTACAGAAATTAGCAAGGCGTGACAGGTGACATGTCAGTAGGGGTTGCCCAACCACTGTACCTGTTACATGCCTGCTTCAGTTATAAAATACTGTAACTGTAATTTATATCTTATATATAATTTAATACTGTATGGTAGTTTGCACTGTCTGTATGGCACCATATAATAATTATAATTAAACAAATATCACTGGCTATTATCTGTAATCTGTTGGGGACGGAGGGGGTAGGGGGGCGGGTTCAGGATAAATGAAAGCCGGTTTCTGCTTACAAACCTACTCCTACTACCTCCAGGTGAATGAAACATCAACCCTTTTATGATGATCAGTAAGTAGATCCTTGCAGGTTTGGACTTGCCACTGGTCATACAGATGCTACATCTGATCACCTGCATCTTTCTTACCAGTGTAACTATAACAGACTCTTACTTCAGATGGGGGCACATAGAAAAAAATGATTTTATTCAAGTTGTATACCTTGAAATAAGTTTTATTAGATTTGTAATATATATCCATCTTGTGAGAACACTCACATTTGATTAATAATTGTATTTTAGTACTACAAGAAGTACTGAAGATCCTACACTGACAAGTAAAATGATTAACTTTCATAAATAACAATTGAATAGTAAGTTATGCAAAGAGCTTAGATATTTAAGTATACACTAGTATAATACCACTAGAAAAGTACCATAATCATTTTGTATAAAATGAATAAATTAAAAAAAAAAGATTTCAAAGGCTAAGATGGCAAAATTGTGCTTGTGTAGACTTCCCGTAAAGCAATTGATACCGGCTAACACCTATTTTTCAGTAGTTTTATTTTGAACACCTCTATATTGTGTGTAGTTTGTAATCTTAATAGCTTAATAAAGAAAATAATATGAACATCAGATCTATTACTAAGTCACAATTTACTCTGGTCTCAGTAGACCGGTTGTATAGTTATGCAGTCATATAGTACTTCTGACAGATCTCCTCTGGTTAGTTTCATAAATTGAATCCATTTTAGAAATCCTCTTTTTACCTGTAAGTGTGGCAGAGGTGGTGCTTGAACTCTGTCCGGTTTATTAAATTTGTTCCTCATCTCTGATAGTTTCCTTAAATGCCTAGCTTACATTAATTTGAACAAATATAGATCTTTTTAGATCTTTCTACATATCTAAATTCCAAAATAACTATATAAACATGAGTACCATCATTGCTGAGCTCTATTCTGCAGTCTCATAGTTATTGAGGTTTTTGGAACATGTGAGGTTACACCCCCTTTATAAATAAAGAGTGCTGCTTAGCTCTTTCATATTGTTGTCAGTCTTCCATCAATTTATTTGCTAAAGCTACATGATTGTGTATTCAAGAACAACTACTACATGTATAGTATATCACAGGTGAGTGTAAGCGTACCAGGGACCCAAACAGTGAATGTTAGATAAAAATTACCTTCTTATGATATATAGTAATTAGGCTATTTTGAACTAAAAATCACTGTATGGGTCCCTGGTACGCTACACTCACCTGTGTAGTATATAAGTAAAAGGTAAAGTGATTGTTTATTATAGTGTCACCCCTATTTAAAGGGCCAGCCATTTCTGACTTATGAGACACATTCTTTTTGAGCACATGTGCCTCCCAAATCCTATTCTTTTATTGCCATGTACAAGGCAGGTGTAGGCATACAGTAACCTGGCGGCTCACCAACCGGCCATATCAGAACGGACCCCTGGTGGGATTCGAACCCTCGACTTCCCGCTCCAAAAGGCGGATGCCTAAACCACTAGACCATTAGGAGACGGTATATGTACATGTATTACCACCTCATAATATCAGCAGAGTTATGTACATAGGATATGCAAAGAAAAACAATCTTGGAAAAATGCTATAGTCTCATAGCCTTTATTGCATTCATGACTTTTAATCACACCATCTTCATTCATTTAATTGATTTATTAATCCCTCTTTATTCGATTTAATTCATGAACAATAAACCAATCAATAATTGTTCACACCTTTTTTCTCTCTTTCACACAGTATCTATCAATAATGTTGTCTGCGTGCCCGTCTGCGTTTTCCCTCTTTGTTTATATTGTCTGCGTTTTCCGTCTGCATTTTATACAGGCCCTGTAAAAAATGCCATCAGACAAATTAAATATGGAATGAACATCATTTTTCTGCCAAGTAATTAACCATCCATTGATGCTCATTGTATCTTCTCCATCATCAGTATGTCAAATAAACATATAATTCCATATAAGATTATATGTTTCATGTACATACATGTATGTGTTAATACCATATATGGCATCTTGAGACTGTATAATCTAGGCTGTGAGATGTGTCTTCTCCAGGGTTCTAATTGAATCTGCTATCCACCACTGGATGCAGAGTTGTGTCATGCAATTGGACCATTCCATTATTCTACAGAGGGTCCAAAATAATTTTGCAAATGATTTTTAACCTGTTTTTGGTTCATATCCTAGAAAGTTTTACAAATTTTATCCCAAAATGGTTGAGAAAAGTTATAATACATAACAGTCTGTTTAATTCTACTTTAAATTTATTACTACCCCCATAAAGTATTACCCCAACCACCTCGACAGGGGTTCTGAAAAAAAAGAATGGTAGCAGTGAAATAAAGTATATGGAACTGCGTGCCAAGAATTAAACTAAATTGAAATAAAAATGAACTTTAATAACCTTCTTCACTCTAGAAAATGTCACTGTTTCCTAGAGTTTCATTTTTAGCTCGACTATTCAGAGAATATGGAGAGCTATTACAGTCACTTGTGTGTCGGCGTCGGCGTCGGCGTCGGCGTTGCTTCTTTGGTTAAAGTTTTGCCTGCTAAGTACTATCATGCACATATCTCAGTAACCACTTATGATATTGACTTGAAACTTTGTTCATGTCTTTAGGGTGTCATACAATCAAGGCAGATAACTCTTGAAAAAATTTAGTACAAATTATGGCCCTTGTTTGACTTTTGAAAATTTGGTTAAAGTTTTGCCTGCTAGGTACTATCATGCACATATCTCAGTAACCACTTATGATATTGACCTGAAACTTTGTTCATGTCTTTAGGGGTGTTATACAATCAAGGCATATAACTCTTTGAAAAATTTAGTACAAATTATGGCCCTTGTTTGACTTTTTGAATTTGGTTAAAGTTTTGCCTGCTAGGTACTATCATGCACATATCTCAGTAACCACTTATAATATTGACTTGAAACTTTGTTCATATCTTTAGGGGTGTCATACAATCAAGGCATATAACTCTTGAAAAAATTTAGTACAAATTATGGCCCTTGTTTGACTTTGAAAATTTGGTTAAAGTTTTGCCTGCTAGGTACTATCATGCACATATCTCAGTAACCACTTATGATATTGACTTGAAACTTTGTTCATGTCTTTAGGGGTGTCATACAATCAAGGCAGTTAACACTTGAAAAAATTTAGTACAAATTATGGCCCTTGTTTGACTTTGAAAATTTGGTTAGTTTTGCCTGCTAGGTACTATCATGCACATATCTCAGTAACCACTTGTGATATTGACTTGAAACTTCGTTAATGTCTCTAGGGGTGTCACACAGTCAAGTCAGATAACTCTTGTATAAATTTAGTACTAATTATGGCCCTTGTTTGACTTTGAAAATTTGGTTAAAGTTTTGCCTGCTAGGTACTATCATGCACATATCTCAGTAACCACTTATGATATTGACTTGAAACTTTGTTCATGTCTTAAGAGGTGTCACACAGTCAAGACAGATAACTCTTGTTTAAATTTAGTGCAAATTATGGCCCTTGTTTGACTTTGAAAATTTGGTAAAGTTTTGCATGCAAGGTACTATCATGCACATATCACAGTAACCACTTATGGTAGTTATATCAAACCTTGCAATAGTGTTCAGGGTAAATTTTGTATCAAACAATTAATTTACCAAAAATTAAATCTATAGTTATAGATTTTGACTTTTTTTATGATTCAACTTTCCTAGTTTATACTTAATAGTTAGCAGAATTTTGTTTTGCTATTACACTGATAAAAGTTTTGTTTTATTAGCAAACACCCACAATAGTCGAGCGTGCTGTCTTATGGACAGCTCTTGTTCATATGTGTTTTTATATACTTTGTTTTGCTATTACACTGATAAAAGTTTTGTTTTATTAGCAAACACCCACAATAGTCGAGCGTGCTGTCTTATGGACAGCTCTTGTTCATATGTGTTTTTATATACCCCACCTATAGAATTAATCGCCATAGTCCACAGTATATAAATACCGCATTTCGCTTTAACTATCTTCTCTTCTCTTAGAATAATCCTAGATTTCTAGAGGGACAATTTTCACTTTCGGGCTACCGGAAAAAAACCTAAATATACCTTAAACTTTTTTCTATTAAAACGTTGGTCAAAATTAGGGGCCGTATAATCATCACAACTATAAATACTACAAAATAACATTAAAAACTTCGTTCAAAATGCTTGATTTATTCGAAAACGCCATTTCAAGCCTTCAGTTTCTTCAATGTCAATTTACCCCACCCACTTGACATCCATCAACATATCCATTCAAGGTTCCAGTATAAGATTATTATATTTGAACATTTATATGCCACGGTCCTAAAAAGTGTCTTTAATGTAGAATTTATTTAACGAAAAGTGCTGATGGCAATTAACTTTTATTACGCCCATTTTCTCGCACATTGGGGTCAATTTCCTGCCAAAGTCACTCCGACAGGTGTTCAAATTTGACACATACTGTGATATGAAAACTGTGGATCTTTGATACTTATCGATGTCATTTTTTATTCTTAAGGTACGAAGCTTCTAATTGATCTGATTCTTTCGGTCTGATTAAAACGTCTAAATTTAGATAAAATGTGAAATCCCAAAGTGATCGTTTAACGTGTAATCCGTTTATCGTGTAGCGTGCGCTTCGTACATCGTGTATATCGTGTATATCGTGTATCGTTCTGAATCGCTCATCGTGTATTTACAGAACGTGTAACGTGCGTCTAACGTGCGTGTATCGTGCGTACATCGTGCGTGTATCGTGCACTCCGTGTGACAACTGTTACGTTCCGACTACTGTACCCATTTCAGCGTGGTGGACTAAGGCATGATTCGGGATTCGAACCCTGGACCTATCACACCGGATTATAACATAAGAGCTATCATGCAGTTTAGGGTCCTTATCGGGTGTAATAATGTAATCGAATTTGGGAATTGCTGAGCTAGTTTATAGGACTCATATCGATTTTACCTCTTCCATAAGGATCATCCTTATGAGTGAGTTCTTTTTTGTGAACTTTTCATTTAGAAATGGTAGAATAAATCAGACGAACTTCCATGTACTACTCTCTTTAGAAGTCCTACGAGTCCGTCTGTATGCTACTCCTGAAAAAAGACTGCCTGTCTAAACTAATTGCCAAATGTACCTATGCTATATGATCGTTTATTTTGTGTTGAAATATAGCTATTTCGGGATTATTTTTTTATTTGATTATCATAAATGAAATTATTGAATCTGACATCTGATTAAATGAATCGTTTCATTTACTTATTACTGGTGATGAAATTTTTTGTATTCCTGTAAGAATAGAAAAATGGTGAAAGCAGGTAGCGGAACAGTCGCGTTTCTTTTTGTCAGCAATTTCCATATTTTTTTCCGTTACTTGTTCCTTTTGTTAACGTATCAACATTTTAAAATAATTTAAACTTCATGGCCATTTATAATTAATTCTAAATTTACTCAGAAGTTTATCCTTTAGAATATACAGCTTTTCACCTTACCAAGAACGGATTTTCCGATTAATGTAACAATTTTCCGTATTTCGGCATGAAAAGAATGACGTCATGGTTTGTAAACATTGAAACGTCGTGTTTATATCAATGCATTTGCTGGTGAGATTCGAAGATTTTTAATAAAAAATCAAACGTGAACACATGCCTTTTTTATTTGATCATTTAAAAGAGCAAAACCTGATGATTATAATATCAATAAATAAAAATCTTTGACTGCGCGGATAACGCGCTACAGGGCAAAATCCATAAATTTCGACGTAAAAACATCGCTACGTTTTTGGCTTTGGACTATTTATTTTTGCAAAAATAATGGCTTTGTAATGCATCAAACACATTAAAATTGCTCTTACCGAATAAAGGCTGTTGTCAAAATAATGTACACTTGAAAAAAGTGTACTTTCGCCAACATCTTATTGAAATAACGGGTGCCGCCAGATGGCGCTTTTTATGTGAATGTTAATGCTAAATAGAAAAAAAAGAACTATTTTTCGAAAATATAGACATGGATCTATACCTTGACCAAAATGCATACTTTTCCATTTACTTTTTGAATTTTTGTCCTAAGGTCCGCAGCTACCTTAAATAGAAAACTTATCTGTATTGTAATGTATTGAAACCGGCTATTTGTGGTATTGAAACTGTACATTCGTCACAAAATATCTGTGCAAATGATGTTTGATAATTTTTTAAGGTATAAGTGTTCAGTCATTTGTTAACTAGGTTTTCCGAAGGAAAAATCCTGGTAATTAGATTGAGGTACGTCGGCGGGCGGGCGTAAACAATTTCTTCTGTGCGCAACTCCTCCTACATTTCTCAACGGATTTCAACCAAACGTTCACAGAAGTATTGTCATGAAGTGCCCTGGCGCATATTGTCGGGGTTTTGTGATTTTGTCATTTTTGATCTAATTATGGCCCTTTGTTTTTTTCACATATGTAATTCTTCTGTGCGCAACTCCTTCTACACTTCTCAAGGGATTTCAACCAAACTTTCACAGAATTATTGTCACCAAGTGCCCTGGCGCATATTGTCGGGGTTTTGTGATTTGATCATTTTTGACAGAATTATGGGCCTTTGTTTTTTTTTTCCACGTAATGAATACTCTTCTGTGTGCAACTCCTACATTTCCCAAGGGATTTCAACCAAACTTTCACAGAATTATAATTGTGAACTAAAGAATTTTGAATATAGAATGTTATGCCCCGTGTCGTCCGTCCGTTAGCAATTTTGTGTCTCCTTATTTAAGTATATATAAAAGGGAGAATACTCTGTTATTATAAAAGGGAGAATACTCTGTTATTACTGTCTATTTTTAGAATAGATGACCAGTCCTGTATACTTTGGAGTATTTTGTTACAGTAAGATGACAAAATTTCTCATGAGACCAGCGGTTCAAACCCCACACAGTGCAAGTTTTTTTGTTTTTTTTTTCTTTTTTTTATAATTTTTGCCTGAATTATGGCCCTTTGCTTTTTTCCACATATGTTACATATAGAAGAATACTGTCACGTGCCCACTTCCTCCTACATTTCTCAAGATATTTAAACCAAACTCTCACAGAACTGTTGTCATCATTTGGTTCCCAGTCAGTACATTGAATGATTGCAACGTCAAAGACATCCAGGCGTTTATGACATTGTGACGTCGTATTCCATATTACACAGAAGCAAACAATTATCCTCTATATTTCCTTGATATGGAAAAAAATACTTACTAACCAGGTTTTCTGAAAACAAAATCCTGGTGATTAGATTGAGGTACGTCGGTGGTGGGCCGGTGTAAACAATTCCTTCTGTGCACAACTCCTCTTACATTTCTCAAGGGATTTCAACCAAACTCTCACAGAAGTATTGTTATCAAGTGCCCTTGGGCATATTGTCTGGGTTTTGTGTTTGGATCAATTTTGCCTGAATTATGGCCCTTTGCTTTTTTTACACATGTAATATATAGAAGAAGACCTTTTTTTCTTTTTCACATTATGTATATCTACTGACTTTAAAAACACATTTGCGCTCGGCCAACAGACTGGAAAATGAAAACCTGGTTTTGTGACAATTTCCTGTCACTTGTTTATACTAGATGGGTGTTCAGTAGAACACTTGTGTCGCCCTCTTACGCTTTGTCAGAATAACCAATAATTTTGTGACAAAATCTATGTACAAAAAGGGGCATAACTCTGTTAAATATGACCTTGACCTACAAAATTTGGCGGCATCACAACCCTTTTGTCATAAGCAATGCAACTTGAAAGTTTGATGAAGAAATCTTTTGAAATGGCAAAGTTATAGCCAACGTTAATTTTCGTGACAAAATCTAATTAAAAAAGGGGCATAACTCTGTCAAGTATGACTTTGACCTACAAAATCTGAAGGCATCACAACCCCTTTGACATACGAAATACAATTTGAAAGTTTGATAAAGAAATCTTAAGAAATGGCAAAGCTATAGCCAAAATCTAAGTACAAAACGGGGCATAACTCTGTCAAATATGACCTTGACCTACACAATTTGGCGGCATCACAACCCTTTTGTCATAAGCAATGCAATTTGAAAGTTTGACGAAGAAATCTTAAGAAAAGGCAAAGTTATAGCCAACGTTAAGATTTCATGACAAAATCTAAGTACAAAAGGGGCATAACTCTGTCAAATATGACCTTGACCCACAAAATTTGACGGCATCATGACCCATTTGTCTTAAGCAATACAATTATAAAGGTTGATGAAGAAATCTTAAGAAATGGCAAAGTTATAGCAAACGTTAAGTTTATGTGACGGACGGATGGACCGACGGACGGACAAAGCGATCCCTATGTATCGCCTTTTCTCCGAAAATGGCGACACAAAAAGGGTACTTGCCTTATTTCTAATGTGTTTCAAATCTCATTTTCCATGTTACATTTTACGTTATGTAAACTGTCATCTGAAAAGAATAACATTGTTATAGTTTTAAAAGGATAAATACCAACAATAAGTTTCAGAGTCTTCCGCATCTTATCGTGTGTTAGTTTATTTCATTTATCCACTCTTACATAAAACATATATGTAGAATAGCATACAATATATGCTAAAACAAGTATCTGCCACAGGCCGTAAAGATTGCAGTTTGCATCGGACCGTAACAATTGATTTTGAAAGTAATAAGTGCATACGTTTTCCATGATCTGAGACCAGTGAAATAGTGTAAAGTACAAATGTATTTGAGATTTCTGTTTTCATTTGTTTTTAATTTCGTGTAAATATACATGCAAATGAACATGAAAAGTAAACACAAAAACGCATGCGTATAAAAGACAAACTTTTTGATAGCAGTTAACGTAGTCTCTCCTCTTTCTAAAGTGACTTGTCGCATTAGCCCTTACTAAATTTGCTTGCACCATAGCCCATTTTCAAAAGAACAAATATTTAGCTTTTTTTGCATTAAAGTCATTTTTTAAATTATTTTTCAAATGCTAATTATCCTCGTGAACTCTCGTTGACTGATAAAAACATTGTTTATGTATATAGTAATGGGCTAAGTTACAAAATGTGTGAACACTTGTCACATTAGCTCCCAAGATTTCTCAAATTTGACCATTTGCCTCATTTTGGGGACCAAACGACTAAACTGGTGAAGGATATATTATAATCTATGGAAAGAAGACTGTTTTCCGCTTAGAATAAGTAGAATAAGCTATTTTTCAAAATAACAAACCTCAAAATGAAATATTTACAGCCTTTTGAAACTCCGAGTCAGGAGCTTTTTAGCTCGACTTTTCTATGAAAAGGGGAGCTATCCTACTCGCCCCGGCGTCGGCGTCGGCGTTGGCGTCACACCTTGGTTAAGTTTTTCGTACCACCTCACTTTATTTCAGAAGTATTAGAGGTATGGCTTTAAAACTTACCATACTTGTTTACCATCATAACCTCCATCTACAGACAAGAGTACATAACTCTGTCAAGGTTTTTGACAGAATTATGGCCCCTTTTTTACTTAGAAAGTGTATTGAGCTTGGTTAAGTTTTTCGTACCACCTCACTTCATTTCAAAACCATTGGAGGTATTGCTTTGAAACTAACCATACATGTTTACCATCACGACCTTCATCAACAGACAAGAGGACATAACTCTGTCAAGGTTTTTGACAGAATTATGCCCCTTTTTTACTTAGAAAATACATTGAATATGGGTAAAATCCACTTATTGCCTTAACCCTTTGAGATATTGCTTTGAAACTTTTAATGCTATTTCACATCATTACCCCCATCTGTACGCAAGAGAAGGTAACTCTGTCAGGGATTTGTTTTAAAAATTAAGGCCTTTTATCGACTTAGAATCTTGGTTAAGTTTTTCGTACCAGTCCACTTTTTGACTGAACTGTTTGAGATATTAATTTGAAAGTTGGAATACTTGTTTACCATCATGATTCCCAGACATGGGCAGGAGAAGGTAATTCTGTCAAGGATTTTATTTGAATTATGGCCCTTTTTGACTTAGAAACTCAGTTAAAATTTTCATTCTTGTCTACTTGTTAACTTAACCATTTGAGATATTACTTTGAAAGTTGGAGTACTTATGTACCATCGTAAGACCTATCTGTAAGCAAAAGAAGATAACTCTGTGAAAAATTTTCTTGATTTGTACTTAGAAATTCCTAGTTAAAGTCTTGTGTGCCCTTAACTGTCAAAGTTTTGTTTTATTGGCAAGCACTAAAAAAGTCGAGCACGCTGTCCTACTGACAGCTCTTGTTTACTTGGCGCAGTAGCTAAAAATGACGTCGCAAGTCACGTGGGTTATTCACACTGGAGCTTGCAGATGTAGTTTTTAAAGTGGGTTCAGATTAACATATGGTATTAGCAGTACTGTTGAGCTCAGATTTTAAATTCCCAATAAATCGTCGCTTACACAACACATGTAGACAAATAATGCGTCGTAAAATGATTTCAATATTGTGTCTGTTTAACCTGTTGGCAGTTGTATTGAAATAATACATGTACAACCATGAAAGCATGTTACGCATGCGCAAAAGAAATAGATAAAAGCAGTCAATTTGCTTCGTTAAAATTGAAACACAAATAGTTAGAGTTAAAGCTGATTTTACAAAATGAATTTCAAAACATTTTTGAAAAATACTGCAAGCTATTGGTAAAAAAATAATTGCAAACACGAAGAAACTAATTTTCCCGCTTCGCTCTGTTCGCTCGAAAATTAAATCTTAAAACAACAGTTTTTAAACTATAACCTATACGTGTAAAAAGGGAGTTTTCGTTCTAGATCAATTTCCAACGATACTCGGAGCGCACCGTTTGTTAATTATGAAATAACATCCGTTCCAGCGGTGTTTATCGTTTTATAAATAATGATTTGGAGTTCGGATACGGCCGGAGGCCTCAGTTGTTAATAAATGCACATCAGTACGCAATATTATTGTTTATTAGACGATATCAACGCTGAAAAGGATGTTATTTCGATTCTAACATGATCAGATATTACAAAAGATGAATAAATGCACAGCGTTATTTTCCACGCGAACGCTCATTAACGTTATGCGGCGCAATATGACGTCATGTTTACAGCATATCGGTTCCCGGGTTGTTTATGGTTTAATATAACATACCTTTTTTACTCTATGCAATAGAGACAAAAGCGTGAGTCGTGTTAGAATTCAAAGTAAACGTCATCGTTGTTTTCTTAATTTAAGGCTCTTTTCGGATATAATCGGAAATTTTACAAATTACGACTTGAATTAGGAAAACTATCAAGAGTTTTGCGGCTTGAACTAGGTAAACTGTCAAGAGTTTTGCGGCTTGAACTAAGTAAACTATCAAGAGTTTTGCGGCTTGAACTAGGTAAACTATCAAGAGTTTTGCGGCTTGAACTAGGTAAACTATCAAGAGTTTTAATTTAATTTTAATGCGCGTAAATGAAGTATTCGTTTAATGTATTAACTGTACAATTCTGCAAATTATTTTAGACCTAAAGTATGTACATTGTATAGGTCTCTAATAAGGAATAAGCAATACGTTTGTTGCCTGTAATATGGACCTTTAACCGGCTCATAGTTTCTCCAATTTACAGACATTAGAAAAAATAGAAATATTAGGGATGGGGCTTAGCTCTATGATGTCACAGTCTGATTTGTTTGAAAATCAAATAAACTTTCTTTTTCTTATTGGAGATACTGAGCTAATACAGAAACTACAACTAGCTTATAAGCTCACCTGAGCACGAAGTGCTCAAAGGTGAGCTATTGTGATCGCGTGGTGTCCGTTGTCTGTCTGTCGTCTGTATGTCCGTCCGTCCATTCTACATCATGTGTATGCAATGAAGGCGGCAATTTTCACTAGGTCTTCATGAAACTTAATCAGTATGACTGCCTTGGTAAAATCTTGGGCCAATTCGAATATTGGTCATCAAAAACTAGGTCGCGGGGTCAAATAATAAAATAACATTGTGTATGCAACAATTTTCATTGGACCTTCATGAAACTTAATCAGTATGGTTGCGTTGATGAAATCCAGGTCGAGAATGAACATGGGTCATCTAGAGTCAAAAACTAGTTCAGGGGGTAAAATTGTAGAAAAACTTGTGTATGAAATAGAGGTTGCATTTCTCATTAGATTTTCATGAAACTTTGTCGGTATGATTGTCTTGATAAAATTTATGTCGAGTGTGAATATGGGTAATCTGCGGTAAAAAACTAGTTCACCCGGTTAAAAACCTTGTGTATGCCATACAGGTGACATTTACAATCCAATCATCATGTCAATTGGTCAAAAGGTTTGCCTTGTCAGGGTGAAACATAATGTTTGTATTTATGATAATATAGTTTAGAGTTGAAGTTTGTCCACATATTGTCAAAAGTCGCAGGTGAGCGATATAAGGCTATCTTGGCCCTCTTGTTTGGATGAAACGGAAGCATTTGATTGGATCAGATAGTAGGGCAAACTAAATTAATTTATCAATCAGAGGCAGCATAAGTTGTCGTTCAATTTTCTTATGTTCACGATAACGCACTTGAAAATTGTAAAACTCATTCAATAAATTGTACCTGTAAAAGCGCAACAAATATCTTACCTGGAAGGTCAGTCGGACTGTTTTACTTATATAAGATATAAGACTAATACTCACGCGGGAATGTTGCATATTTTATATCATAACGACAGTACATGTAATATTTGAATTATTGCATTAATTAAATTTTGTTCATTCTTACTCATTAGGTATTCAGTGGAGGTAATAAAAATATCTAACAATGTCTTTTTGAGGTCTGGTATGTCTTTACGAAAAGGAAACGAACACACGATATAATGTCAGCTCCTTGTTACACTAACAATAGAATTTCTGTATTAAGACCACCGTTCAGACCGATATAAAATGGTCTTTATTATCAAGACCATGTGTTGTCTACATATGAGAACTTCATTGCATACCTAACGATTAGAACACTAATCAAAGTTGCAATATATATACTAGCACATACAAATGAATGAACACATTATACATTTAAAAACATCTTCAAATTAATTCACGAAAATGATACAGATTATATGCATTACATGTACATCAATTTATTTTGAACAAAGTTAAGTGATATAAATAGTACTTGACATAATAAGTAATGCGTAACGCACGGTTTAAAAGTTAAATTATACTGAACCTTTATTTAATGCAATACATATGTTATTTTGGAAACACATACATAAATATGCATTGCTTGAGCAATAACAGACAAAACAGATGTCATGAAAACCACGCACCAGTCAAACTGCATACATGTACCATATTTTTAAAACGCTTTTACAGCTCCTAGTCAGACTCCTTCACTATAAACTGTAGAGTTGTAATGTTTAAGACCTGTCAGTAATTGAAAGTTTTGCACGTTACGTAGTATAGTGCAGATCAAATGTCTTAACCAGGCGGGAATCCGAATGGGCGAGTCATTTGTGCATAACGGTCACGTGGTATAAGGCCGCATACGGCGAGAAAATAGAGCGAGGTTTTGATTCTAGGATTCGAGACAAACATTTTATTCAAATCCGAAAACAGTAATAGAGCATTTTAAGAGGCACTGGATTTTATACAGCTTTTACTTAGTTCTATTAAAAGCTGTTTGGATGATTGTTGTACTAGTTTATGTTTAGTCTCACATGACTGTTACAGTAATGTTTTGTACAAATATGTTCTATGAATTATATATACATGCAAGGGCACAGTCCGTAGTTCCTTTATTTGGAGGATTGGACGATTTAATTCGCTCAGCCAGGGGTGCATTTGGTTTGACAACACTAGCGTCGAGTGCGGTTAAATCAAACACTCTCCGTGTTACGGACACACGTTTTTTCCTCTATAAACACGTTCTGATGAGAATAGTCACCTTTCTGATTGTGCCTTACGGTAGGGTGACTTTGAGCAGAAAAGTCCATTAAAAATATGGGTAGGTGGGACAGTCATTGCAACAAGCAATGTTATATACCAAAATGTTTGTCAGAGTTTGTAGTTTATGAAACCACCGGCATAAATTGGCATAAATGGTGGCGTTCTGAGAAATCCAAGATGGCGTCCAAGATGGCCGCCAAAAATAAAAATGCAGTTTTTGTAGTACAATGTACTGTTGGTCCAAATGTTTGTTAAAACGATTGTGGCTAGGTTTAAAACATAGAAATGTATAAATTCATACCTATTATATGATTTTGTGATGTTTTTTCATTACTTTTAGCGAAATCTATGAAAATACTGACGATTTTAGCCGTAAGAGTGGACAATTTTATGGTTTGGACAGGCATTTTTAACAGAAGTACAAATTTTTTACCAAAATTGATATACTTATGTGACAACAAGTAAAACATGACTCATGGCTAATGGAAATAGTAACATTACAGCAGAAAAACAGATTTTTTTTAGTGCACAAGCATTTAAAAGTGGGTGGGGTAATTTCACATGTATTTTCGATCTAAATATACATAGTTTTTAAAACATTTAATGAGCTTTACCTTCAAGTATTTTGTATTTCAAATGAATAATTATCAGCTTATATGTATTATTTAGCTATTGCAAGTTTGGAGATCATTTATTAAATCCAAGATGGCCGCCAAAATGGCCGCCAAAAATTAAAAAAAATGCAGTTTTTGTAGTACTGTTGGTCAAACTTTAAAAAAAGATTTCAGCTAGGTTTACTACATAGAAATATATAAATACATACTTATTATATGATTGTATGATGTTTTTTCATTAATTTTAGCAAAATCTATGAAAATATTGACGATTTTAGCCGTAAGAGTGGACAATTTTATGGTTTGGACAGGGATTTTTTAACAGAAGTTCAAATTTTTTGTCAATTTGATATACTTATGTGACAAGAAATAAAAAATAACTCATGGCTAATGGAAATATTTACATTACAGCAGAAAAACAGATTTTTTTTGAGTGCACAAGCATTTAAAAGTGGGTGGGGTAATTTTCGCTCTAAATATACATAGTTTTTTTTAACATTTTATGAGCTTTACGTAAAAGTATTTTGTATTTCTAATGAATATATATCAGCTTATATGTATTATTTAGCTATTGTAAGTTTGGAGATCATTTATTAAATCAAAGATGGCCGCCAAAATGGCCGCCACTTAGACTAAAATATAGTCAAACTTCAGTGTACTGGGCACTTGTAGTGTTTTTTCTTATATTGATATATTCTTCACTAGATTATTTGCATATTTATTTTGAAAAATACATCATTATTCCTTTGACCTAAAATGTCATTTTACTGAAATATACGGGTTTTTAGCACCACGGTCGGGTTCTGGCAAGCAAATGCCATTATAAACTTGGGACACAAATAATTGCTGAATAGACGAAAGTCTCATGCTGTTTCATCATAAAGTTGTTTTATCCTGCTGCTTTAACAAAATGTGGAAATCAATAGAAACGTAGATAGGACAAAATTGATGAATAACAGTTAGCCACATCACGTGTTCTAGTTTAGTAGTGGGAAAATTCAAATGTCCAAACCTATAAACAATGTAAAAACAGATACTTGTATACAAATTAATCGCGAATAAAAGGTAACATTGGAAGAAAAAGTTACTAAGTATCTGATATATTAATGAGGTACTAAATCGCAGGTTCTTTCGTCAGTTAAGAAAATATGCTGATGCAAATTCAAATCTTTGCCTTCTTACTTATTATCGTATATTATAGAAATTCAAAGCTTTGAATATCACCTCTGATGTTCAGCAGGAAGTTGTGCTAGGAAAGGTAGAACAAATTGAATATTCGATTGTCCCTTTGATTGATGAACTTAGGTCAGTGGAATGACTTGTTTAGAGTATCGAGCGACTATTTTGTGGAGGTCTCTCTTCCTCTCAAAATTTACTTTGCTTCATCAACGCTTGGTTTGTGGGATGTTCACAAATTTTCAAAGGCAAAGCTTTCTTTACCTTTCCTGTTTGCTGGAAATCATGTCATACCTAGCCTTCAAATGAATCGACTCCCCGATGAGCTAGTAGTAAGTAGATGCCTTTGAGAAAAGGTATTAAATTGACAAAGGGTTCACTTAATGATGTTTGGATTGACTGCAAAGCTACAAAGTAAATGGTATCACACATAATGGCAGTACTTAAGTATGCTGGTTTCTGTCTCGACCTTTGGCAGCTTGTGGTTCTGATAGTGGCCCCAATTATTTGTACAACAAACATCAAACTGATACGCCTTTTCTCAAAACACAAACAATGCTTAAGATGTTTGATGGGCATTTTGTAGACCCCTTTTCTATTTCTTGTCCTCCAATAAAATGGATTAACTTTACAACTGGAATTGAAATATCGCAGGAGGTAAATAGTTTGTACAGGAGTGACTGATGGTTCTCTTTTGAAAGCAACAAGCCTTTAACAGTTTGACACACTACCAAGGGCAAAACGGAACACAGTCAAAAGTGCTGTTGATGTAAATTTAAAGGTGGTCAGTTTTAATGGTGAAGATATGTACTTGAGATTATTGGCTATTAATGCATTCAAATAGGTTACTCTTGAACATGTATTCTCCTTTTAAAATGCACCGGTTCCACTAAGTTTGTTTTCAGATACTGGAGATATGATGAAACCAAAAATTCTGACTTTTGCGTAAAATTGGAAACTTCTTAATCCTGATTTGGTTCTTCTATGTATGTCTGAACCTGACTGTTGTGCATGATCTTATGGCAGTTATTCAGATGCTGCAACTTTCGAATGAACAAACATGATTATGGCTGCTGCATTTTGGAATGAAATTCTTTAAAACAGTGTGTAAAGCACACAAAATCATATTATCTTTAACAAATATTTTACAAATAGTCCAGACACGCCAGAGAACTTGTAACAGTACCTCCACTGCCCCTGTTGCTATTTAAATGAACATGCTATTACCAGACTGGAAGAGAGTCTTGGCCAATAGTAAAGGCTGAAAAAGCTTTATACAATATATCTCACTGAAAATTGCCATCATCTTCTTGCGAGGGGAAAAATATCTTTTGTTGATGAAATAGAGTCCAGTCAAAACGAAGCTGATGGTAGAATAATACTACATTTGGCATATGCATCTTCTCTTACAACCAAGAAAGCCGATGTTTTGGGTCTTTTGGTTCATTATTACACTAGTCTTGGTGCTGACAAACTCCTTCTTAAAACTGATTGAAAATCTATACATACTGACTTTACAAGGTATAAACCAATCCATAGGATAGTTGCAAATTTGTTGCCTGCCAAGCTAAAGATCTTGTTGTCTGTTTATTGTGTTACAGGGTGTAGTAATTGTTCATCCTTGTATGGCATATGTAAAAAGAAGACATTGCAGATTGCCTTTCAATATATTTTATTCTGTTAAGTTTAACAGAAATAAAAGAATGAAATGAATAAGTACTTTACAGTACATAAATACATATGGAGTTGCAGATTTTAAACTCTCTGAATTAGTTTTGCTGTTAGTAGCAATTAGCTGAAAAATTCTGCTTTTGTGGGTTATTTGTAACATACTATATGATTATGGGATGAGTTTTACAAGTTGATAATGTAATACATAGCAATACCTAAATTTGACTGATGTAAACGAATCTGTATGCATGTCTTTACATAAGAGGCAACAAACGAAAGTACACACATGGTTTTAAATTTTAATATGGAAATGGAAAACACCTGTGACTTGTATATTTGAGTTTTATTTCAGACTTAGGTCCTAAAATAATAACATTTTCAAAGCTTTCGTGTGCATCGTTTTGAAAAGAATAATGCAGTGTTCTTTCTTCAATTTAAAGAAATATGCTGCCTGTGTAACAGCACATCATTGTTTAACACTTATTGAAGATGGTTTTCAGACAAAATTCATATTGTCATGAAGAGAGTTACAATACTTTCATCTGAATAAATGATAAAAATGTTGAAGCTATTGATACTTTGTTATTAGAGCTGTTTTGATGTGTTAAACTTTCTCTCTTAGAAAGGTGAAAAAGAATAAAGCTTATCTGTGCTGAAATGTACAATCTGAAAATGGAAATAACAAATTGTTCAGAAAAGTTCAATTGCACTTTGACTTACCCCACCCACTTGCAAAACCTTATCAGCTGGTGCATTAATATTAGATACCAAGTTATATATAAGGCGATCGAAATCAAATCAACTTTACATTTTACATTATATTTTTACTCACAAGTGTCTATAACTGAAATACATTTATTTTACCTACCCTCAAACTTGATATGATTTACACATACATTCAACCAATTTTGTGATTTTGGCAGCCATTTTGAAATCATCCTTGATTTTGTAAATCAGAAATAATATGTATCTGTTAAAATACAACATGTATACAACATAATATGCATTAAATTTAACTAAAAATAACAATCAAATGTACTTGAAAGTTTAAATGAATATTATGTATTTATATTGAAAATGCATGTGAAATTACCCCACCCACTTTTAAATGCTTGTGTATTCAAAAGAATCCTAGTTTTTCTGCTGTAACACAGTTGTGTAACTCTTTTTAAGTCATATTTTATATCTGGTCGAATAAATGTATCAAATTGGGAAAAGGAACTAAGTTGCTGGGAAAAAAACCTCTCGATACCCTAAAATTGTCCAAACAAAGGGCTAAATTTGTCAATTATTTTCATATCTTTCACTAATACTCATATTTTCTTTCATAAAAACGTATATTCTGTGTGAATTTATACATTTCTATGTTTAAAACTTAGACACAATCTCAAGAAAAACATTTGGACCAACAGTACTACAAAAACTGCATTTTTTATTTTTGGCGGCCATCTTGGACGCAATCTTGGATTTCTCAGATCGCCACCACTTATGCCAATTTATGCCGGCGGTTTCATAAACTACTAAACCTTAGGAACATTTTGGTATATAACATTGCTTGTTGCAATATCTGTCCCGGTTCATCATTTTATAGACCTTGATTGTCACCCTACCATTAACTATGCCATTTTCAACATTTGTTTTCAAATATCAATATCCGTGTATAATTTCGTTTTAATTAACGGTTTTTCCTATATGAACAATCATGTTTGTGTTATATAGAACAAGACGTGTTATTGATACTAAATATTTTATTACTTTTCACATTAAGTACATACATGATAATGATATAACAAACGTACTTGCTTATACAAAATATCAGTTAAACAACTTGGTGCACAAAAAAAAAATTGACTGAAAACTGACCGTACATTCATAGCATATATGAATCTGTACTCCAAGACTGAAATTGCATCTGACTGAATTTCAGTCATTCCTGATTTCACTATCTGTAACTGAAGAAGCAATGAAAGTTTTTCGGTAAACAAAAGTAGAAGCTAGGCCGACTATGACTGAATTCAGTCACGAAATAGCAATCATTTAGGCTAAAATTGTATCTGATAAAAATTAGTTATTTATGTTTTCACTTTCCTAAAATTTCTAAAATATCCTAAACGCTGAAAGCAATGTTTTTCCATGATCAAAGTATGAAGTTAGCCGAATTCGGCTAAATAGCATGATTCATAACACACATGGAAATTTACCGATACTGGATGTAAAATAAATGTATTAACTCAAAATTATCACCTTTCAGTAAGTGACGCGATACAAATGTATGTTTACAAATGTGCATATACCGTATTTATTTTAATTGCGAAATAATTTATTATTATTTAAATTGTGTGTTGAGGTAATGTAACAAGATGATGCAACACATAATGTAAAAATGAAAATTGAAAGACAAAAATTAATTCATTAAAAGAGACGAACATCAAACAGCTTTAGTTTCTCGTGCCTTAAACTAGCGACCAACAAAAACGAAGAGGGAGTAAGTAGATAAGTAGAGCTGTACATAACAACAAAAGTTTCTCTTAGCTAAACAGAAACACACAATTATGTAGACGAATAAAGTAACGACAAGAATACATGTAAAGCTAGTCGACGCAGTGCAAACGAAACATAAATCGATTGATCAATAAATCATTATTTCAATATCTAGTTCACTAATGACAAATACTATTTTAGCCCTAATGACAAATACTATTTAAGCATACATAAATATTAAAACCACAATTAGCCAAAAAAAACCAAAACAAATGAACGAATGAACGAATGAATGAATAAATGAATGAATATAAATTAAAGGTGGTCAATTACTTTTAAGCAACATTTTATGTACAATGTATAATTTTTATTCTGTTAGAGATTTATATAATGAACAAAAAGACCCATTGCATAGAGTTCGATCCCTATCAGAAATTTTATTAACTTTTATAAAATTTTGTTATTATTTAATATGAAAGTATTTAAAACGTTGAGTATTTCTTTTTTTTTATTTCAATATAATTTCTACTTTTACATTTGAATTGGATAGATATACAAATATTTTAACATTCTGATCCAAAATGCAAGATTTAAACCTACGTGTAGCTTCTGAATATATTTATTTCCAATCTATCTTCGGTGCGCACCCACGATAGGTAAAGGGAGGTAATTATATCTTTTCAAACTTGAACTTCTAATGAATTCCATATAAAATATAATATTTAATGCAAATATTTCACAAATATAATATAAAAGGTCTTATATTTATATCTTTCTGTAGGCAAAGTATGTGTATCAAATTTTTACTTATGATAAAATAACTATCTTGGTTGGGCAACCAGGATAGGGAAATCAAATTTTAAAAATACCTCCAGTAAAATCATACTTGAATTAAACGCTAAGTGAATATAAATGAGTGTAAATGATCAGATGTTAAAGTTTCAAACAAATATGTTACATGGCCAAATTACAATTATATACCTTTTAACACCAAACCCACAAGCAATTAATCAGAAAGGTATGAAGAAGGGAAAAGGTAAACCGGTAGTACATGTTAGTAACCCTAACGTCGCCTGCATCTGGCCATGGAGACGAAAACCACATATCTTCGATACCAATTAGACCACCAATCTCGAGCAGTTTTATGGAATCTATGGGCATGCCTATTTCATAACAAAAGGTGGTACCACCTGTCCTGTAGAATGATTGGAGATTTGAGATTTCTACATGATTGACATATCATGAGTCAGACGGGATGGGATGTAAGTTATGGACTTTAATTGGCTCTTAGACATAAACAAGAAGGCAGGGCTATTAAGACTGGAACTGTGAAAACTATTGGAAATATCCATGGCCGGACAACAAGCACTGTCTGTTAGACGTACCCATGAATCTGACAGTCCTCGATTGAAATTGATTGATAACATGATTATATAAGATAACCTGCCTAGTGGTCACATATATTCAGCAGTCGTCAGCCTTTAGAAGCCAAATTCTATTTTTACTCAATTTGCCATTCATATTAAAACACATTAACTGTACAGCCACTATTTTAAATGCAAACTGTGTCCGGTTTAATCATACATTTAACTTACAATGAAATGTTGTTAATGTAATCTTTTGTATAGTTTTTGAACTTTTACAAGATACATGCACAACAAAATTGACAACATAACTATAAGAATATATACATACACGTATGCATTATAAACATACGCCCCTTTACATCCAAGACAGCTGAAACGGAAACATGCAAGTATTATATCAAGTAAAGCTTGAAAATGATTCAATTTACGGAACTGATATGATTCAGTGGTATTATTCATGTAACAATCTGCCACCGGGCGTTCAGTTGGGACATGTCTAGTTGTTCTAGTTGTTCTTCTCCAGCCTACGACTTTCATTTGCAGGCCATTTCTTAAAATGCATGAAAACATCACCCCGACTGTCTTTCGTCAATCTGAAAATATTTGTTGAAATATTAGATGGAATGTATCGTTATTGTATATATTGAAAGGTATCATTCAACATTATTCTTATGAGAAACAATTTGAAATGCAATATACAAATTGGTTATTTTTAGAAAATGTACTACAATCTTAACAGATTAACAAGACATGTGCATCCCCCTAGTATACGCCACACCCATGCAAACTCGGACATCTTTAAGTACTCTTTTTTTCACCCACTCCACAGTCCTGTGGAATAGATTACACACGCATATTGGGATTCTGCCTGGTCTTGAATCATTCAAGCAGGTGTCGGCCCAACTAAGTTATTAAGGTAGATCAGTACCTTTAGTCGGTAAAATTAAAAGTTGTCACATTTATTTAAAAATTGGTACATGCGTATATTGTGCCCATCTGCGTTGCATGGTAACGTTTTTATTCACATGACGTCACGTGACGTCATTTAACAACGCCATCTGGCGACAGCGTACCGGAAGCATACCGTCATGTGGTTATTGTGATGTTATTTTGTCATTTGTGGACCTACTTTTATTTTTCAGAGTTTCCTATAATACTTGCAAAATATTATATCAATCGGTGTGCAAACTATTACACTTTAGTTTAAAAAGTATTACATTTCCGTCGAAAACGTACAGAAAAACGTCAGAAACAACATTTTTCTGCTCCATGAATTTTGGCATTTCGGAGAATAACCAAAAAAGTAGACGGTGAAAGATTTTGAAATTTTGACAATTTACTATTTTTGATACAAATGTATCTGAAACTGAATAATTGAATAAAAATGGGAGTTCTCGGCTTAGATTTTTCAGAAAGCGCTTTTGAATAATGTCACTGCAACGCGAAAAAGTGACGATGCTTTTAGGAATAGGTAAATAAAGTGATCGTTTACGTACACGGAGTGAAAATGTCAAACAGTCACTGGACTAACTTTTTCATACGTAACTTCCGAAAACTCCAATATTTTAAAGGATGGAACAAGCAATTTCTCAATATTTCATTTATTACCTATATATTTATGGAAACATATGGAACTTTCATTTTTTCCCGATAATCGATTACACGCGGTTTTTACACATGAAACAAAGATGGGAAATATTGGTTTAATCCTTATAAATCAAAACTGTTTAATTAATCGTTTTTGCTTCGGTCAGACAAATAAGTATTATTTTTTCTCTTGATAATGGTGTAAAGTTTAAAAAGATTAATTTGGTCTTTCGCCTACCTTTTTTAATTCAAAGAAGTACCACCGCATTTTCCGTACACAGAAAATCCCCTGAAAACCAAGGATACAGTTGATTTGCATTATCAGCTATATCCCTGCAGGTGATGAACTCTAATTGCCTGTTTGATTGACTGTAGTATTTACATGTGGTCAGCCAGCAGTGAGTTCCTCAAAACACATGTGTGACTTAATTGTTGATAAGCCCTGGTCTGACATAACAGGAATGCGGTTATATTTGGGTCATTTAACTTTTTTACAAATGTAATAACAGTTGAACTTTATTCTAACGAATCGTTTTTGTGCCAGTTATTTCATAGCAATAATGATAGTGAATTAATAAAAAAGGAATATTTTATTTGAGTGATGCATTAAAGTTGGGTGCATATTCAATAAAAGTAATACAATTTTTATACTGTTATTTGGCCACATTCAATGTATATTTCTGTTTCCTGGGGTATGCATTTACTTATATGATTTCTTAATAAATATTACAGGCAAACTGCTGCAAGAAAATGAAATTGGTGAATGTGTTACAAATATTAAAGGATCAAGAAGTTAACTATATTCTTTTTTACGGACTTTATTAAATACCTTAAACGGTATGACTCTCGGATGAGACAAGACAAGACAATGTTAAGGTAGTATGCGACCTTTGTCCGACGTCAGACGTCAAAAAGAGAGTTTTCTCCGATTGTTATGAAATTTTGCCTAATGGTACTATAACATATTGCTCGCATTGTGTTCGTTTTAATTTTTCTATTTCTCATTTCGTTCTCGAGCAACGTGACGTCGAATGTCGATGGTGTAAAATCGACGTTTTACAGGCATAACTGGTTCAAATTTGACCTAAGTGTAATTTTAATAACACCATACGCTAGCTCTCTACCAGCGACATACGCACATATCAAATTTAAGAGGCTTTCTTGTCATTTTTTCGAGCGCGAAACGTTTAATACTGAAAATCCGCCGATTTTCGATCCGAAATTGTGTCTCCCGACTCACTTTAACGTTAGTTTTGGTCAACGGAACGAGATTCAATCAACTATTGACTCACGTGAGGATCCTAGTAATTAACAGAACAGATTTAAAAAGGGGGTGTTCGCGCAATATTTTTCACAAAGTTGCAATAAAGTAAAAAAAGGACATCAAGAATAATGATTGTGGAGTAATAACGTCGTGTGGACTGACGTTAAATGTGCAGTGCTCAACGTTCAGTTTGGCAAATATATGAACTTGGAGGCTAAAGACTGAGATGAAAATAAGTGAAATCGTACATACTGTGTTAGTCAAATGACATTTAGATGCTACGACATCTTTTACATTAATTAAGAACATTTTGTCTGCAATTTAGTTACAGTAATAGCAATGCAATTTTGAATGGTCTCTGTGGTGTCTATAAAACATCTATCGTTGTTAGAATTTACGCATGTTCCTTAATTATTTTCCTGCTTTTGCATGATTGACTCGTTATCTACAAACACAAGAATTGGCAAAATAATTTCATGCGATTGTCTGTTTTATATTCTACAATGTACAATAATATATGCTTAAAGTCACAGGAGCACAATTTACAAGTAGCTCTTATTTTACCAAGAAAGATGAAAACTGAGTTGTGCGTGTTTACACTTGTATAGAAAGGCCATGTATGATCGGTTGGTATTTTAGTCCTTTTCGAGCACATACATATAACTACGGTCGGACCGCTCGCGTTGTCGAGTGGTCAGAGTCGCTGACTTGAAATTGCTGTAACTTCAGCTCTCACTGACTGAGGGTTACCGGGTTACCATGTCTCTTATGTGAGAAAGTTGGCAGTTTCTTACGGAGGATGGAGTCTAGTACTGTACTGGTCCTTCCCAGGAACGAAGGTAAACTTCCCGCCCGTAAACAACAGAAATACTGTTAAAAACGGGCGTTAAACCTCTAACAAACAACTTGACAAAAGTTCTTAAAGCATTGGACCAGAACCAGCTCTTATAAACTTCAGACCTCAGCGCTTTACCCATCGTGGGTCAGATGCTGATAAAAGGCAGACCGTATCGAAATAATTCAAAATAATAATTCTCATAATAAGAGATGACTTTACCTAGTAAACTTCTGATACACATCATAGCTTGTGTGCGAGTCTGCTAAAACACAAAAGGCCTGAAAGCTCTGCCATAATTTAAGAGCTATGCCAATACACGTATATGCATAACTTGATAACAGAATGCAGTTCAGATTTGTTATTGATACTACAAAAACATGTAGTACAAAATGTATAGTCAAGGCAAAGAAACGCAGCTTTTTTATTTTCTTATTATTTAGAGGAAAGTGTCAGCGTATATTTTTTTCATTAAAACGTGTTTCCTATATCTGTCTGCATGAGATTACAATTTGATAATTCATTTAGAGACGTTTATTACTTCTTCTATGTCTCAGCTCCATCTTTGATTGTTTATTTGACGCCGCCAGTAATCGGCGTCGAGTATTTGGAATGCAAAATAAATTTGATCCATGGACGCGAGTTTATGAATAGCTTCGTAAAAAAATAAAATTAAACACGTAATTGTTCTACATTCGAGGCCTCCAGGACATGAACTTTGATTTGTACACAAACTTAAAGAAAAGATAAGTAAATCAAAACCATGTCCGCAAACTAAACTCCTTAATACATGCGATAAAATAAGCAAAATAAAATGACAAGATGAAAATCACCCTGAATAGATTTTTCAAAGAGTCGAAATGTAAATTAGTGCTTACAACTGTATAAATTCAATAAAAATAACCCCAGGTGTTATATTTTGTATAATTTATTTAATTCATATAAGTTATTTTGATAAAGAATAGCATTTACCATTCTTATAAATAAAGAGAAATATAAATTTCGTTAATAGAAATCCATTCTCAGACTGTCGGACATGTTTAAAATACGACTCACATTGCGGTCTTATTGCGGTCCTATAACGGAAAGCGCAGCTCAGCGGAAATGTTTTGATTTTTGTTAATAGATTCTTTATATAAATTGAAATTACTTCTAAAGTAATGTATGTTATTGTGATGTAAAGTTAGATTTTATGAATAAATGTAGTTAAAACTGCTTCTGTGCGATACAAAGGGATACTAGTTAATATGCTGTTTGTCTTTCAAATGATCATGAACGAATCCGTTTATGCAACTCCTGTAAAACATTCGCTCATTCCATGTAGATAATAGTGTATGAAAAACTATTAAATCACTTTACGGAGAACTATTAAAATGGAAAAAACATCTTTGGCGGCGTCTGCATTACTGTTTCGTCTTGTTTGACTCTATCAAACAGATAAAAAGCGACGTCAAGAGGCTATTGAACGATTACTAAAATTGTTACATATGCATTCAACTTGTAAAAGTGAGGACAAAGAATACTAAGTCACAATTCTACAGATATTTCTACCAGGTAGGTCTTTAATTTGAACTTTCGATACAGGCCTAAACAGACAAATTTTTGGTTTGCACTTGAAACGCTTTTTCCCGATGATAACGGCAAAGATTGCTAGATTAATTACTTTAAATAGCATATTTAAGCCATAGTAATCATGTTCAAGTGCGGCACTGAACTACTTGTGTGGTAACTACAGACAAACTGACAAGAACTCTTATATGATCGTCCTCTATAATTTATGTAACATGCGTGCATTGCTAAAATATTCCAACCGTAATCCGCGACAATTTCATATTTTCTAACCTTAGGAAGCCATTTACCTTTATAAATTTATTAATACGTACTAAACTCACCAAAGCTGTCACCAAAGAAAAACATGTTTAGATCCAGAGAATACATTGCTGCCAATTGCAGTTTTTTTATTTCCCTTTAGATAAAACATAAACCAATAAATATTTTGAGGCACATTGGAATTAGTCTACTACATTTTCATGTCCGCCTTTGTAATATTTTATAGGCAATGTGGGATTATTTGTGTCTTCCCTAATGACACTGTCGACATGGCTATAGTGGGGATCGAACCCGGGACCCTTCGTTCCTGAATCCGGGACCCTTCGATCCTAAGGCGAACGGCGCTACCACTGCGCCACGAAGGCTCCAGAAGGAATGATGCCGAATAACGTCGAATATTTCATAAAACACGGTCAAGCTTTCGACAATGTTGAAAGTTACAGCTAATGATATTGTTCAATGATAATACCTTCATGTCATGTAGAATAGTATACATGATTACGCGCATTCTTTGATAAACCTCCTATGATATCGAACAGTAGGATGTCAATAACAACGAACGAGCTATCAAACAATATAAATTATATAACCTTCTACTTATTCGATAAACTGTAAAGTTTTGCCACCATGGGCTTAATCAATACTAGTGAATAGAAGTGCTTTTTGTATTAAATGATTATCTTACATTTGTATAAAGGAATGGCTATTTCAACGTTCATCTTGGTCTACTTTATTGGCATTTTGTGAAAAATGATGCGCGAACACCCCCCTTTTTGGATTTTCAGTGCTATTCGTTACGATCTACACTCAATCACCATGTTAGTCATTAGTTGATTGAATCTCGTTCCGTTGACCAAAACTAACTTTAACGTAAGTCGGGGGTCACAATTTTGGGTGAAAAAATGGGTTGATTTTCAATATTAAACGCTTTGCGTTGGAAAATATGACGGCAAAAAAAAACAAAATTTTATACGTGCGTATTTCACAGATAGAGAGCTAGCATGTGGAGGTTTTAAAATTAAAAAAAAGGAATTATTTGAACCAGTTATGCATGTAAAACCTCGATTTTACACCACCGACATTCGACGTCACGTTGCTAGAAAACGAAATGAAAAATAGAAAAAATAAAACGAACACAATTCTATCAATATGTTATAGTACCATTAGGCAAAATTTCTTAACAATCGGAGAGAACTCGCTTTTTGACGTCGGACAAAGGTCGCATACTACCTTAAGCAAACACTTCTCAGTTATAAAAATGGGCTTTCAATACTGAACGGATTAACTGTGGTTCCTGTATCATCTATGTTAAAATAATCTTTTAAAAGGCACGACTCTTCAAAATATTACAAAGATTGTAGATGATTTAACTTCGGTTTGCTGCAGATGTTTTGAAGGTGATATGAAACGTGTACACAAAATTTACGGAAAGATGTGCCTCTTGAAACACTCAGATAATAGATAATAAATCACAAGTGGTTCACAAGAAGACATTTGATATTCCACAGTCAATAAAACAGTAATTATCTTGATAACCGCATGCTGTGTATAGTGGTCAGCTATAATCAGGCTTATCACAGGTAATCTCTAGGATGAACAGGCTTGTACGTGCAACTGTACATATTTCAAAATAATCCCCTAGCTTCTACGCATGTGAAAATGCTGTGGCGCATTTATCTCTGTTCTGTAGATTTTACGCACGTGTAACGTTGGCGTCAGGCGCACGGGAAACAGTATTGTGACTAATTAAACGAATTGACGTTGCTAAAATATTTGCTCTTTAAACATCTTAAAAAACATTTACATAATACTTTCTTCTTGAGTATGTAAAACCATTCATAAGTTTTATGTTATAATAAAGAATTCAATGATAACACATATCAGTGTCAGAAATCCTAGATATCCTGGTGGAAGAACGCCTGCTTCTAATGAGAGAAGTAGCGTGTTCAAACCACGTCGTACCAAAGACGTGAAACTAAACTGTGACAAACGGTACATAAATCAAAGAATAAAATGAGCCTTCAATTTTACAAGGTATTGTCAAATTACATTCATAACATGTAATCATTAAACTTTTGAAAATGTGGCGTGCAATTAAAACTGTTTTTCGTTTGTGTGTTATTTCATCAAGTAATTTATAAAACGTGACACGTATCCTGTTTTCTTTTCAAACGCATTCAAAACGAATTTTAACCATGCTAAGTGTAGTTTTATTGTATTTCAATGGTGTACTTACGAAGATCAGAATTGTAATGATGATTGCATACAGACTGCAGGATGCTTTGTGCTTAAATAATGATGTTTTTCATACTTCAAAATATTTAATAAAATATGATTTATTTTATAGAAGATGGTGCAGGTGTTTATACCATACAATCCATATCCTTTTGTATATATCATTATATAAACACCTACACAAGTTAGCCGTCCCGGATTCTGTAATGTATACTTTACCTCAAACATGCATAATTAGATCCGGGTTTGATACATGAGTCATATGACGATTAAGTGGGTATTGCAGTTTTCCTCTCCACACTCATTTGATATACAAAATCGAACGTAATAAACTTTGAATATTGCTTTAGTTACATCACATTAAGATGATCGTCTTTGGCAACTTTTTCATAGTGTACGTTCTTACCTGGGATCCAAACACTTCGCCTTTAAACATTGTCTCGGAGATTACAGCAGCTTGGTAATCTACTTGATTAAAAACTTAACCACTGAGACATTCGACTTTTCCATGCATGTACATGTATACTAAAACACTATATCCTGCTGCTATAAATATGTATGTTACAATTTAATGCCGAATAAACTATATATTATGTTAATAATAGAAACTATAAAATACAATGAAGTTTCGTTTCGTTGACGGCTGCCTTTCTGTACATGAATATACAACACAATCACTGGTTTCAGTGGTGAATATTTTAATTCCAGATACATACAGATTTTGTTGAAGCATGCAAAAATAAATTAAACTTACTTGTATATGTTTGAATTGAATAGAAATTAATGTTGTCATTAGGTTTGTAAAAAAAAAATCCTCCAACAATTAAGCCTATCGAAGTCTTGCCCACTGCAAGATTGTGTTATGGTTTTTGGGTGTAGGTACGTTAAGACGCTTTTGACGTAGTACTGAAGTGATTGTCTTGTCACACAAATTAAAGATTTAAGACCGCAGCCTTGAGCCGAAGGTTTCGTTGTTTTGACAGAAAGTGATAAAATGCGAACATATATTTATACAGCTTACCGACTTGTTCAACACAAATAATTTTGTAAAATATTACTGCTGTAAAACAGTATGTTTTTGTTGCAGCAATCTCTTTACATAGATTCCAAAGTTCACATCTGGTTACTGAACATTGTTATATAACGACACAACTCAGTCTGTACAGTTCATTCAGTTTATGGCTTGTACTTTGTCAAATAGATTTTCATTTTATTTATTTAACTGGCTCTCTCCATAAATTTGAAAGTTGAAACAATTATATTATATGAACGTGTACGAAATTCAATAACACAAGAACACGGCATGTTAACTTAACATGGCAGACTTCTGATATACTTCTGTGAAAGGGTAGATAATTTTATAAAAGAAAACATGAATCAGTCCAAGACCTACACAATCATTGACTAACCCCATTACACTATAAATTTTCCGTTAACATTGCCCGCGGCGACTTATCTGCTCTTGTTTAAATAGTTCAAGTATATTGAGTACAGATAGAAACAAGTGCAAACACTTTATTGATTGAGAAATTTATGACTGTTAGAAAAATACCTGTTTCTATGTAACCGTGTAGAAAATGCTTCAAATTGTACTTAATATGTTTAAAAGTTTAAACACATCTGGCACAAATCCTGAGCCCTGCATTTCTAGACCACTTGCATAACGAGTGAGCCTATGAACAACACTTTGCTTTGCTAAATAATGACATGATAATCTATATAATTGTCAAAGAAATTGCAATACTTTTATTCTATTACTGATGCAATACTGCATACACACAATCAAAAATGATGCTGTGTCGTTTTTGTGAAAATTTGACACAAACGCGATGGGAGCGTGCTATAGATGTAATACGTAAGTGTCTGTTAATATGTAATTCCGCAGTTCTCAACTGTACAGGGCCGTTGGTTGTACTACTGGTATATAGTGGCTTTAGATCATCACCAGAATGTAAACCATTGTTTGAAATATTAAAAAATGTATCTCATAGTTTTGAACACGCTAAATGAATGTTTTCATCGAATAGAGAGCACCAGATTGTCCACGGTAATTCCGAGATGGACGTACTGTGTTGTCTCTTTAATTTCGCAATTACTAAGTTTCCATACTCGTGCACTTATCTCGTATTCATTGTTTGACTCATTATATACCACAACAACACATTTTGCAGTATTATAAGTCTGAACGCCATTTAATTGAGTATTGCTTGCAAATGTTTACCATAACGACCAAGACCATGACATCCGTCACTATTGGGCTGCTAACATTCATATTGTAAACCAAAAATCCAAGTTTAGAATCTTCAAGCATCTAAAGATTGAATTACAGTGTTTTTTGGGGGGCCTTTTTGGGGCCGAAATTCGGCCCCATTCCCCTCCAAAATCAATATATATTTTTCCCCATTTTTGACAAAAAATTCCCCTAAAAATGTTGAAAAAAATCTTTGATTTATTTAATCAAGAGATGGCCAAACATGTTATAAAAACATGTTTTCATGAATTTAAACGCTTCAGAATCATTTCTTGCAATAATTTGATACCTTACATGTGAAATAGTCGGCCGAAAATCGCCGATTTTTCGTTTGTCACCTATTTTCGCGACCCCGATTTTTGTTATATTTTGAGTGAAAACGGTGTTCCAAAGATTAAAAAAGATACTAATACAATGTTTTCAATTGAAAATAGCAGTTTTACTTATTATTCACGTGTGTTTTAACACCAATGCTGCTAAGTTATATTTCTGACACAAGTATTTTTATATAAAATTTTGTTATGTTAAATTCCTATGTCTTCTCTTTATATTTGGCAAAAGAATAATGTCATTAACATGCTTGATAGTTTTTGTTCTTAATTACATTTTTAAATGTATATTTTATACATTTTCTAAAAAATTCCCCTGTTTTGGCAAAGTGACTAAAAATTCCCCTCCTGAAGGGCCCCGCCACCTTTCCCCTCACACTGAAAAAAACACTGAATTATTAATGAACAGTTAAATTAATACAGAAACGGGAAGCTTTTTCCCCCTCGTCTAGTACATTGCTTTATTTCAAGCCATTCTGACGTAAACTACTAATTAAGCACACAACAGTCCTTCATGCCACACCCTGTCTTATGCTTGCCTACTGCCGAGATAGCAAATGTAAAGTTTACTATGATTCTCTTGCGCATAAAGTAGAGTTTCTCAAACACTAAAAGACGGGAATTCACAAAAATAGCGAGTTTACAGTATAAGAAGGAGCTTTAATACTCTGGTGTTTCTTTTACAGGCACAACATTAACACAAGAGCTTGTGTATCTGATACTAACGTTAGACTTTGACACAGCAAAATCAGTTCAACTAGATGACAGATTTCCTATCATAGATGTGAAAGATGACAGGTTTCCATATTACAGAGGTATTTAGAAAACATTTATTGTCTATAGTAGCCTTCGTTGCATTTAATTCTTTGACCAGCTCGAATTTGTGTATTTGTCCGAACGTAAAAGTCCTTTGCAAGTATCTAGTACTTCATTGAAACGATTCTTTAGCAGTTAGCTATGGAACAAATAAGAATACAGGTGAATACTGCGTCTGAAATGTATAAACGAGTCACGTGATGCGATCATACTCGAAAGCGGAGTCATTCGCTTAATTAAACGTTTAAAGCCTACATGCAGTTGTGAAACTTGTTTGTTAAAGAGTTATTAACTAGATATGTTATCTTCCTGTAAGCTAACAGTGTTTAAATATGAAATAAATGTATGTATGAAATTATAATTTACCATAAACGTCGAAACTTCAGGTGTTAAATTTGTAGACCAAATGTCATCCCCTCGTATGGTTAAAGCGCATGCGCACTACGACTTCCTACCTGAGCAGCTTCAAAATGGGAAAGGACGGGTAAAAATTTTAAAAATCCTATCATTTCTAAAGAACATGTAAATATATAGTACAATGCACAAAACAGTTGTTTTTAAACGCTTTTTTAGTTTAACTAACTGGCATACATAATTTTGTTGGAATAACACATTCCTTTTCACTCTATTGTAGCCTTTCATATCAGCTGAAAGTTCATATTGTCTTGCACAAATTATCTACGTCGTAATGAGCGCCATCTTTAAGTAAAATCTATTTTAATGCTTTTCTAATGGTTTACAATAACTGAGCTTTGGTGATTTTCTCTTTTCAGATAATCTATATTTCAAGGAATCCTAAAGATATTATTACATCTTATCATAATTTGTTACTTTGGCTAGATGAATTTGAAAGTGAGGACACTAAATCATGGGATTCGTTTTTTGAAGCATTTATCAATGGCACAGGTATTTTACTTGCATGTAGTAAAACAAAATTATACTAGTTTATTATCTGTAGACGAGTAAGTTGATGATTCAATTGATGCAACAGTCTTCACGATGTCAGTTCTGCAAATGCCTCAATGTATTAGATGCAACAATCTATCGCGGACATATTAAAGTAACGTACGATACTGAATCTTTCAACAAGACAGACATTAGAAGCGGACATGCAGAAGTAATGTAATCGTTTGCTTGTCTACATGATTTGTGTTGAGTCTACAGTATTTAAATGTAATCCTTTACTTTTACACCTGGCAAAAGTGATGCCTTTATAAAGTTAATACATTAGATGAAGTGAGTACCTTGTTTGCTGCTATTCGTCACAGATCTTATGCATGTAAGTCTAGTTGTTCGAAAGAGCTGTGTTTCATGCTAAACAATAATTACTTTACATGCCTAATCCTTTTTAGGGAACAATGACTACAGGAGTAAAGGCTACATTTCCTTTCCACTGATTTTTTCAAAGAGTAAAATTCTTTATGAATATATCTCCTAACGTTATCTTTATTTACTCATTGTCTTGCGCTTATTAATTCATTCACCAAAGGGCGTCACTGTCCTTGGACAAGACATGTTCTGAAGTACTGGGAAAGAAGGAATGACAGCAATGTGCTGTTTCTAAAGTATGAAGAGCTCACAAAGGTAAAGTTAAAGCTTCCTTGTTTATTTGGAGTTTCCTTGATCTAAACCTGTTATTCAGAGCTATGCAGCCAATTAACACAGACCAGTCGTCGAAATATTAACCTTTTTGATATGATTATATCTTGTACTCTGTAAGTTCGACAAGTGGGTAGCATGTGACAATTTCATTTCGTTTAATGAAACTTTATATTTCACCGTTTTATTTCATCTGACTGTGAATAATTCTTTAGATTGACGTGCATTTTAGATTCAGATCTTCAGTTTTTGTTTCATTTCATAACAGGACTTGCCAGGTGGTGTGAGAAAAATGGCAGCACATTTGGGAAAAAAACTTTCAGATGATGATGTGTCCAGAATATGTGAACACTGTTCTGTTGACAACATGAGAAAAAATGACAAAGTCAATATGTCTTATTGGAGAGACGTTAAATATGTAAATGATAAGGCACCAGGTGGATTTATCAATCAAGGTAAATGGCGATTTTGTGACTACGCTGATATTAGAATACATGTAGTATAATATAAATCATTGTATTAACGGTGTTTTCCGTACTGAAATCCCTTTACTGTACAATACTCAAAATAGAAAGGTTATATTTGATTTAAAAATACCTTTACTATATCTTCATACTTAAGAAACAGTAATTTGCTGTCATTCCTTCTTTCCCAGTACTTTAAAACATGTCTTGGCCATGGACATTGAATTGCTTTTATGCAAAATACATGTGTAATAATTAAAACAAATCATGATAAAGAAAAGAGTTAAAATACTAATAATTACATAGAAGATTATACAAATGAATGCCAATAGAAGAGATAAATGCCTCTAGAACTGCTGCAATTCTCCTGTCATTTTTATATTCATAGAGATAAAGACATGGCTAGGAATTAGTCTGGTAATGTATTTAAGGATAAGAAAGCGTAACTCCGTTTTATTAAATTATGGTTACTACTTCAAAAAACAGTTTAGTTGCGTTGCACTTTTGAAGACGATATGGATAACGATATTGATAACGATGATCTAATTCTAAACTTGGCCATAGCTCAAAGCCGCCCTTTAGCTACACTAGCAATTCTTTTCAATGTCAGACAATATAAATGATATACCCTTGCCGTCGATGAAAGCTTGAAAAAATGAATTCCATGTCTTTTTTTCCTCTCTAGCAACTTCATCTAACCAAAGTAGCAAATTAAAAAAGGACGTAACTACATCTTTAGGATTCCGAGCCACATAAATAATCTGAAAATGAAAATCGTCAACAAAATGTTTCTCATGCACAACATACAGTATACAAAGTGCAATCGACATGGTTTAAAACACTGGGTAAACATTTAATTTTTGAAAAAAACGTTAACCTCGAGTCCATTAATTAGTATCCATATAACTAAACTAGTATACAAGTGTCTTCAGCAGTTAATGTTGTTTTAATGGATGATTTCATTTAGAGTAATAGTAGATTGTGTTTATGTCAAATTTACCCGGCCCTTTCCATTCTGAAGCTGGTCAGGTAGAAAATCGTAGTGCATGTGCGATTTTATCATACGTGGTGATAGCATTTGGTCAAAATGTTTTACTCCTGAAATGTTGAAGAATGTGGTTTATTATTTACATCGTATCATAACTAAGGGTATCACTACAACAGAATCAGGGTAAATGACACTATTTTCAAAATTAAATGTCTGTTGTATAACCTTCGCGAAAAAAGAATATTCATGCAAATTGGATTATATTTCCTTATTTCCGCACAGTCGGCATATATTCTTACACCCTCGGCAGACAAGCATGTGTTTTTGTAAACACTGTATATCATGTTATGCTTCATTAGGTTCACTGTGCGTGTAATACGTCGGCAAATAGACGGAGCTATTACATGAAAGTAGAATTTCATTGTCTACCAACAGAGGTTACGCAGTCACCCTGTTAATTAACATGCACATGGACTTCTCTCTTTTTTGGCTTATGAGAGGTCGATTTAAAGTGTTCTCTTGGGATGTCAATATACCTTGGCTTAAGCATGATATGTCTGCTTTTAGTGCTTTATGTCTATGAAAAGATATTTGCACGCGCTCAAAACACAATCCGACATCGAGCCTGCACGCATACGAGGGTTAAACGAATTTGCTTTTTTCAGTCTATATTAATTGATTATTTTCAGGAAAAGCAGGAGTTTGGAAGCAAAAACTGACGGTCGAAGAATCGGAAAAGATGGACGTGCTAATAAGTGAAGTAGAGAAGTTTGGACTCACTTTTGATCACACGAAATAACATTACAGTGTTTTTAATGTTTTGGACAAAACTAAATCTTTACATATCATATGTTCTACAGTTCTTTGTTAACGATGTCGCGATGGATTTTGAGCGATGGTTTTCGTTCTTTCGATATTGCAGGGCGACAGAACGAAGCAACAGCATATCTTAACAAAAACAATCAATGGCAAGTAGATATGGTCTGTGTTGAAAATTGTACACATAAACTTGAACCAAAATGTTCTCCAAAACGATGCACATTCTGCAAAATCTGTACATCTGGTTGCAGGCCGAATGTCAGAAAATGAGTTTTATTATGTACATGTACCAATGTTATAGTGCTCAAGCTTGTAAATAATGGCAGTGTTATTAGTGTAAATATTGTTTGTTTTTTGTTACACATAACGAGCAGATTGAGATTTAACAGTATAATGGACTGCAATGATAATTCCTACGTCACCAGGTAAAGTCTAACATGTCATACATTTACAATGAATCATTCCAGTGTGCAAGTACTGTGAGCATACTTTTCAGGTATAAGCCCAAACAAATCAGTTTATGGCTCCTGTTCACCAGGCGATCCTCAGGGGTCATGACTATGGTAGCTTTATCTACTATACATAAATGACCTACCGTTCATACATACGTCTCGTTGCTGATGACTATGGTATTGGTTGATATTTATAGAGTTAATACGGAAGCAAATAATTAAGATGTATTTTTTTAAAATTGTTAATCGTCATATTACGCATTTAATGGGACATACCCTATAACAGATGTCGAACTAAATAACCCCAAAACATAAATAATAGAACCTTGGAAGTATTATAACTTAACCCAAAAGTTTCAGCTGTGTATTCCCAGTCATTATCGATAAAATCAGCGGTTTAAAATACACTGCAGTACCGTAAACCATTCAATAATATATGTATAGTTGTTGTTGTACAATAAATTGGTGGATGCGATTTATTACAAAAAAAGCCTCTATATTGATTAATTGTGGTAAAATAAGGCATTTTCGCCATAGGTTCTTCTTTGAAATTGTATTTATTTATCATTTTACGTTCATTTAGCACATAATCTATGTTTCGAAAATATAATCTGCTAGATATAGGGAATGCCCCTTTTACGTAAATACCTAGTCTAGTTTTATAACGCAATATTAACTGCTCAAATAGCAGCACTAACACAGCTACTTTCAGCACGGCTATAAGACCAACTTAGCACATGTCGTGTTATTATGGTTTACATTTATGCTAAGTCAATGAAACATCGTTCAATGCACGAGGAAACTACAGCCTGAACAAGGCCTCATGTATCCATGTTTAACATTTGGTTTTAATAATATTTTAAAGCCTTTTCCCAGTATGAATGGACTTTCCTGGATCATGATTATTTTTACTTTGTCATGAATAAACAACCTGAGAGGTTTTGTGTTGCATGCTGTGTTCTGTGTCATCATATATCTAAAAAAAGCACATTCGTTGGGCGGATCCACAAGAAAAAGAAAACGAATGCATGAATGTTTGTAGATGCGGTTTCGGAATAAAAACGAAGTCCCTTATAAGTGTTTTTTCTTTTTTTGGTATGGATCGGCGATTATCCAAATGTGGAATAACCCTAAAAATAACACGTCATTACAAAAAACATTTTGTCACTTATTCTCATGAATGTTATCTGAATATAGTTAAAAGTGAAAACGCATAAAAGTTGAAATTATAAAATTTCATTGCCTATTTTTGGTAATGATACATTGGTCTAAATGACAAAATATTAGATAAACTACCAAACACCTATTTATTTGTTTAAATATTCTTTAGAAAGCTAATGTACATTTCAAAACTACTTGATAGTCATGAATTGGTATATAATTGTATTGTAAAGATTTCAATAAAATCCACGTGTTTTTTTGTGTTTTTCTCTACTGTTTCGACAAATCAGAGCTGCATATGGCACATCAATGATATTAAGCTGAGTGTCTCAGAAAGAGGTTGATAAGAAACCGATACCGATAAGAAAAATACAATGTTTTGGATATCGGACAATTTACATATTATCATATTCTTGCTTTTTTCATCTAAATTACAAAAGATAAAACAAAGATGACCTTATTTGAAATAACTTATAGAGCTCAATAGTACATCCATTTGTCTAACCTTTCTTATTTCAATTGTCCTATTAAATTTGTTCAATACTAATTATGTTTTAACTAATTTATATAGAGAGAGACATCATATATACCATTTACATAATAGTAGTAAAATTGGTATTTGCGCAATTAAATTAAACTAATATTGTTTAAACCCAGAACAATTAAAATTCAAAATGTGAACACCTTGAAATAAATAGAGAGACGACAGTCCTGCATTAAGAAAGCAGTATGCTCCCATGATAAGCAAACATAGTGTATAATTCCAAGTGCTGCTTCCTGCTGTCTAGATGAAGCTTCAGTCATGTGTTCACGGAAACCATCTATCCAGTATTTGTAATTTTTTTTTTTTTTTTTGTGAACTGTGGCTGCTGTAATTTTTATGCACAAACCTGCGAAAATGTATGCAGACACCTCATTTTACAAGCAGTAACTAAGATTATAACAAACATTTTAGCATATACTAGTTGAAATACTGCTCCGACAACGTCGACTCACAGATACATCCGGAGAGAGACCAAGTGACACCAATTTGTTACATGCATAAGCTTAGCTGGGGACTTTCCCAGACGTCTTTCATTTGATCTTCCAAGATTACACAACTATCACTACTTCTATTATATAGATACATTTGTAGATATATATGCCTCAGAACAAGCTTAAAGCAAACTGCTTAAACTTTTAAAAATACATTGAAAGCAAACTATCACCTTGATGGGACTATTTTACGAACAAGAGAAGATATCTACACTGTATCCTTCATAATCAAATTTTCTCTTACCTTCTCCAGCGTCCCCACCATGAATACCAATTTCTTCAAAGGAAAGTTAAGAGCATTGGTAATTGTCACTTTCTCTGAAATCTGATACATGTCATTTCCTTTGTGTGCTATTCTGGTAAAACACCTTTAAACTGAAGCAAGAAAATGATAACAATCGCAACATCTTTCTTTGCGTCGACATTTAAGTTACAATGCAAGATCTGAACTTATTGACCTGAAAACATACCTTGCCTGCGGCAAATTGTAAGTACTGCTTTTGCAACATACATACGATACCCATACATGATTTTTCTAAATATTAGAAACTAAACATAAGTAAAACAAATATACATAACTTTTAATTTTAACTTTTTTTAATTTTTAATCTTATATACATGTATTATTGCAGGTATCTTATCCCTAAAAAGTGAAACACAAACGAAATATCATTAATAAATAAAACCGCACGGTTTCTATTTGAAACAATAAAATGTTAGTAAAAAACTCATCGTTGTCTTCATGATTGATGATTCTATATGGTGTTTTGTGTATTTACTGTACGGAAATCTACAAATGACCAAAATAAAATGAAAGGAAATATATATTCTACATGTAAGAAATACATTTAACTTTCAGTTACGATAACCTAGTTTAGATAAAGAGTTTAAGAGTTTTTTTATTTCATACCCCGCTAAAACAAGCATCACAGTTGTACAAAACGGGCTAGAAACCGGCCTGGTGTACTTGTTTGTATCCTTTTGCTGGTAGGCTGCTATGATGTGTTAAATACTAGTAAGCCCATTTTAGGAAACCTGCTCATAAACTTGCTCATAAACTTTCCTGGCATGTTATATTCGCACTCGAAAAATTTGAGTCACTTAAATTGCGATAAATCCTTTTTTCTTTCCACAGCTTAAGAAGTCCAGTACTATTTTAAGTGTTATAAGTCTTCAGCTAATATGCATATTATCGAAAAATAGTTCTTATGTTTCTTCGGGGAGGAAACATTTATCCAATGCAGGATTCGAACCGACCACCTTCTGCTTGCAAGACAGCCGCTCTAATCTACTGAATTACGACAGAACAGACTGATTTAAAGACTCCGCAGTACTTATAAAGTATTTGTTCATATAAGTTTTATGTAGAGAATTAATTTAACGTATGATCAACATCAGGGCATGATTTATTCGATTAGTTCATCGTTCACCTCTGTGTCCATCATGATTAAGTCTGTAATTTAGAATCATATCTTTGAACTATATCTAACCGACGTACATGTTGAATGATTTCGTACAGCCGTAGCTTTGACTAAGGGATTTTGCTTCTGAAAGCGGTAGATATTTTGTTTGGGATACAAAACCTAAACAAATAAATATTTTTTTCGAAAGAAATTTATTTGCATAATTATACGATGTACTTTTTATGCATAAATTTTAAGATAACTTTTAAACCGACCTACATATTGCTTGATAAAGTCACGAACCTAAACGATACAATTTATAAACTTTTAATATATTCAAGATCTTGTACACAGAAACAAGTGAAACATTTAACCCACTTAGTAATACCTGGATATAATTTTAGTTGGGTGAGATAGCTGTTACTGCGAAGACCCTTGAATTGATATACTCTCCGCAGAGAAACTGTAACAAAAATCGAAATGAGTGAGCTTCCACAAGAAGAACCTAGCGGAAAACCACGTTTGCAATTAGAATTCATTCGCCACAATGGAATACTAATGCAAAGTGGTGAAGTAGATGAGATCAAAAAGGTTAATATGAGAGAAGACGATATATGGGTGTGTTCCTTTCCACGATCTGGTGAGTAATGGAACAGTGGAATATAACTATTTATCGTTATTTTCTTTACATTTAAATTTGTTAAAATATAAAAGAAAATTATAAAGCTGGTTAAAGCACTTGTATGCTATGATGTATTTAATGTTATTGTCTGAGATGTCAAACGCACAGCTTTCATTCGAGAGGAGACGTTGCTAATAAATTCAAGGCAACTTTGCAGACTGTTGTATCATTTTTTGTTAAATCTAAACTGTTTTATTCGATGGATACGATATACTAGTTTACCTTGATAGAATCGATTTGAAATTTCACAGCCTGCCTTGGCTTGGATAGATTATTCCGAATTTGTTCACTTCAAATAAGACATTCTATTGTTTATTTAAAAAAAAGACGAAGTCGAATGTTACATTGTACTTTAACAGGAACAACCCTAACACAGGAGCTTGTGTATTTGATACAGACACTTGACTTTGACACAGCAAACTCTGTTGAACTTGATGATAGATTTCCTTATATAGATTGCAAAGATGACAGATATCCATATTACAGAGGTATAATATTACTAAATGTACGATATGGCCTTAAATGTTCATTTCTTTATTTGCTAGTGAGCGGCCAACATGATACATGTACAATCTCGAGATCAAGATATGTTGCATCATTTTAAGCACGCAATGAATTTTTGCCAGAAGGATTAGTAATTAAAAAGCTGCGTTTTGTAATATGAACACAGTCATACACGTTACGTGTATGAATTTTAGCCAGAATAATAAATAAACCTACTTACTGTGATAAGTACCAAGCTACGTCTGATATCTAAAATAATTAGACAAATAAGAATGCAAAAAATCATAACAAAATCAAGGTAAGTTTTAATATCAAAACATTGTATTGAATATTAGTACTTGTGTGGCATAATTTTGTAAAGGATAGATTTATGTATAAATAGATATGGATATCTAGAAACCTACCAAAATTGCCAAATACATAAAGAGTCAAAGAGAAGTGTGCATAGGGTTTCGACAACAAAAGAAAGTGTGAATAGGGTTTAGACAATCATGTATGAAAATCTATAGTTGACACATACGCATAGTTGGTATCAAATTAAAGGTTAATTCGTGGCCCGTTATAATGGCATTAATGTTTTCAGCAGACAAACAGAAATTATATCAACGATTTATTTTAAATGCTAAAACTCGCGATTTGAAAGAAAGTAACAAGAAAACTGCAGGATATGTCTGACACAGCGCGTTTCTCCAAAAACTAGCTAATATCTTCGACGTATACATATAGCTGCCAATAAACGAGATTGCATTGACCTGACGATACGTCTTATGACGTCATTTGGTATCCTTTTCCATTTAAACACCTGGGCTTGGCCTGTCAGAATGTCTCAAACTTGTCGAAATCGAACATTAAGACGTAAAATTGTATTCCTGTGACATTTAAACGGCCATCAACTGAAGTTCCAGACGCTAGCATTTGTATCGCATGTAGTATCCCTTGTTTGCTAAGGTTTGGCATCGCTATTTGTGATACATTTTGGAAAAGTGTGTGTTTTCCTGTTAGAACGAAAGTCCTAGATACTGATGCGACATTGAAATGGCGAAATTACAATGAAGCATGATCTTCACATGCAAAACATTGTATAAGGGCTCACATCAAATTATAGGACAATAGAAATGTCAACATGACATCAACTGAGCGCAACTACATGGTGTACTAATTATGTGCTGAAAATTTGAAGAAAATGACCGACTTGTTACAAAGTTACAATAGAGAGAGTCATGCACAGTCTCATTTTTGACTGAGTTTATATTTTTATTAAATGTAATTGTCGGCATTCAAACAATACAGTTTAGAGCTTAGAAATCGCGTTGCTCGTTCAATAAAAGAGCAATCATCATCTTGTCTTATGACATTCATGGTTTAGTGTTTACATGTCAATAGCTTTCAATACTAAAATTTTTTATGGTTTCAACCAGTTTTAAAGAAATCTCTTTTCATTAACCAGATTATACGACAAACATTTCGTTTTTGAAACAAAGTCATTTTCCTGATTCGATTATATTGTTAGCTTCAGCAATACATGATTTAACTACAAAATGTAATAAACTACATTTTTTAACATTTCAGGAGTTAAACATTTCGATCAAATGCCATCACCACGTATGATAAAATTGCATCTGCACAACGATTTTCTGCCTGAGCAGCTTCAGAATGGAAAGGGCCGGGTAAATTTGACACACACTTCATACAGTCCATTATTAATCCATTTGTAGTCATCCATTAAAACAGTGTTTTCTGACAACTGTGCACTGGTTGAGTAACATGTATACTAATGTATGGAATTGATATAAACTTTCTTACAAGAATCAACTGACAGCGTAGTGTTTACCGTAAACCAGTAATATTTTGTAATGTATTTGTTGTATAAGTAATTATTTGATCCCGATTTCGATTTTTAGATTATTTATGTGGCTCGGAATCCTAAAGATGTCATAACATCCCTTTATAATTTGGCACTTTGGCTTGATGAAGTTGCTAGAGAGGAAATGAAGTCATGGAATTCGTTTTTTCAAGCGTTCATCGACGGCAAGAGTATCTCTTTCATACTTGCAATAACGCCCTAAATTTCTTTATCTACCGTTAATAAGGAATGTAGCTGAAGGGTGGCCGTGTGTTTTGGCCAAGTTTAGAATCAATTCATACATGTATTTATCCATATCGTTTCATCAGTGCAATGTAGTAATAAGCTTATTTAGAATAGTTATCACAAATTGTATTTCCATGAATGTAAGAAAACGCGGAATGCAGATGTTATATTGACATTCAGTTTTATAAGCTTCTCTGTTATGTATGCCCGTGTATTAATCCATTTTAACTGTTCCTTATCATTCAATTACATCTATTTCAAAAAAGCATTTCAGTGTCCATGGCCAAGACATGTTTTAAAGTACTGGGAAAAAAGGAATGACAATAATATGCTGTTTCTTAAGTATGAAGACTTAGTGAAGGTATTTTTTAAAACAAATATTACATGATTTTTTCATTTTCAGTTTTTTGTTTCAGCAAAATACATTTTCGTTACAGAAAGCACCTTAAATATAAAGTTAACGTTGATATTCTTCATGTTTTTTTCACATACAATATAAGAGAACATCATAGAACTTGAGCAGTCGATCAAATTTATTCGAATTTATGCTTTAGTCAGTATCAGAAAATTTGACTTTGTTCAGCCTTTTCTAATCAAAGTTACTAGATCATTAATAAAAATCACATACGTTTTCATTTTACGGCTTCTTCTCTTCTCTATTCTATCATCGCCTATTAGGAATAATTGAAACCATTTCAGTTTCTAGGACTTCGTCGTCGTACATGTACAAATGTATTAGTCAAGTTTATTTATATTTTCGTTATAGTATGTTTGTTTATTCTTTATATGATTACAGGACATGCCGAAAGAAGTCAGAAAGATTGCAGCGTTTTTGAGAAGAAATCTAACGGATGATGATGTGTCGAGAATATGTGAACATTGCTCTGTTGAAAATATGAGAAAAAATGATAAATGCAATATGGCATATTGGAGAGATATCAAGCACATAAATAAGGCACCAGGTCGATTTATTAATCAAGGTGCTTGTTGATTTCTAAACGTAGTTTAAAATATTGTTTTCACGTCGAAATGTCGAAGTGAAACACCTATTTTGCTTGGTTTAGGTATTGACACTACGACTGTAAATGGTGTTAATTGTTTCTGCCTGTTTTGTAGCATGAAGAATTATCTGGACAATTTCAATAGAGAATAATTGTTGTTCATTCTTCAGTTTCCCGTTTGGAGTTCGTGATCGATGCACTAAATAAATTCATATTTCTGCCAGTGTTCTTAAATGTTAAAATTGTCAAACAACAACTTGAAGGTTCGGTGGAAGAGTGGAATAAAAATAGTTTCAGTTTATTGTGAATCATATCTTTGCAGGGAAAGCTGGAGTTTGGAGGCAAAAACTGACCGTCGAAGAATCGGAAAAGATGGATGTGCTACTAAAGGAAGTTGAGAAGTTTGGAATCACATTTTAACACACGTAATATTCTAGCAGTGATTTAAATGATTAGACAGATCAAACGCTTTATTGTCTGTTCTTCTGTACTTTGTTTAACTTTTCAATTGTTCTATTATTTAGAAATTTCAATGAGACAGTTGCATTTGACATTCTGTTCCTTGTTGGGTGATATTATAAAATAATGTTGTTTCAAAGCAGTATATTTTTTTATCAAACATTCTTTAGAATTCATACTGTTAATTATTTAGATCTAGTTTACAAAATAATATAAGAATAAAGAAACTTGGACCCTATCGGATTTAGACAACGTTCACATTAAAAATGCTGCAGACTGTGCTTTGTGATTCACCCTTGAGCAGCGAATATGTTGTTTGAATTACGCGATATACGATATTACTTATTCTATTCTTATAAAAAACTGAGGTTTTCCAGTGGAATATTTCATATTGTATTCATCAGAGTGTGATGGTCTAGACAAAGTGTATGTGGTGATATGGGACCTCCGGTTTTACATTTTTAGGTGTACATGTTTTCTACATGTACATTTCTTAATAGTAAGCATAAAACTTCGATGAGATATATTTCATATCTATTCAGAACAAACAATAAAATATCCTCTATGCATTCTCAAATATTTATGCTCAGTCATATTTAATTATGTAATCAGTATGCATAGCCTGAATTAAGCAGTATACATCTAATAAAAGTATTACCTTTATCAAATATGTTAATTTTTATATGAAAAAACCCTTACCACACATGAACTACGTTCGCAGTGCAGTTTTAGATCTGAAAACGACAGGTTGAACGTGCATAGACATATAACTGAGCAAAACCAGTAGATCGGAAAACGTCGGTTTGTCGGGCTCACATGGCTGTTATGCGCTGTTTTCGACACACGTTAGGGTTTTCTTGTTATGGCAGAGGCATTCCGAAAAGAAATGACAGCAACAAAGTCGATTTTGATGTAGTAGAATAAATAGACTAAAAACCGGCAAAATGTAGTAAACATATCAAAATTGGCTGAAAATTATCGCCGTTAAATACCGAAATGGTTTTAGTTTCTACCGTTCTTATGTTCAAACGATACCTTTATACTGAAAGGTCCAATACTATGGAAAGCGAAAATTCAAATATATCTTAAAAAGCACAGAAATAAGTTATTTTTAATAAAATGTGAAAGTTGATATGTAGAAATTCTAAATAAATCACAGTACATGTACAATCATTTTTCTATGCATTATGAAGAAAGTTAAAAAGACCTGGGTGGTCATTTTGTCGATTCTCTGAGATTTCAACATTATGCACATACTTTTCTTCGTGTTCCAAACACTTTCTGTACATTTTAACCTGCCAATCTTCATTATTTAGTGTCTTGCATAAGGTAATGTACTTGCCATTGAAATAACTGTCACTTAATTTTCGCTTAGTAGTGGACCTTTAATACGGAAATAATACTGGCACATACGAAAAAGGCTAGAAAAGACTGAAAGCCCAACTGCCACTTACGTTATTCATAATTTTCCATTATCAAATTAAGGTAAACTTCACAAAATAAAGAATTAAATAGTCACATTATCACACATAATATCCAATAATATTTTTCAGGGATCACTCTTTCGATACAGAGGAGCGAAGGTGTGGTAAACGGACAAGGAAGTCTGGAAAGGTATCTTACAACTTTGAACCAGCCAGGAATCCATTTTCAGTACGAGAAAACCACAAAGCATGTGAAGCAAAAATATTGCCGCATGTCCGTCTTGGACTTAAACTTGACAATGTAGAAAGTTGAATACACACATGCAGAATAATCATTGAACGAAAACAATTTACGTATGATACATCGACTCTTCTACTTGTTTGAACAGACTTTTCACCAAGTAGTTCGTATACTAATAGCATTGTCAGTGTGGTGTATTGTCAGTGTGGTGTAAGAATATGAAGTTATCATTGACTGCAAAAAAAACAACACCTGAAAATATGTGATTGTGGGTACTATGCCATGAGACAAACACAATAATATAATACGTATTATTTTATTTAACTAGAATGTTTTTTGCATGCATCATTTGAATGTATTTTTCCCATTTCATATTCAGACTGTTTATTTTTAACTCAGAAATATGTCCGTAAGAAATTGGTACATTTGCAATTTATTTTAGCTCGATTGTGAAGAAAGCTTGTAGCTTATCGAGTCACTCTCGAGTCCGCTTCCTGGAAAAACCAGTACTGGTGTCATATGAGGAGGTACGGTCTTGACCTTGGTGGGGCTCGAACCCGCAACCTCCGGGATGAGCGGCCGACACCTAAACCTCTACACCACCGCTCCCCTTAATGTTGTTGTTTGTTGCTTCAATTGTTTCTAGCCCCGGCCGACCGAGTGATTGCTCCTGTGGTAAAATTGCTAAAAAACCTATGCGTACTGGTACATAATAAAATTTGTAGAGTTAGACAGTTTTGCTTAACCTGACTGCAATAATCGTCCAGTTTTGTCCAAAGACTATGATTACTTACTAGCTAAATAATGTAAAATACCAGTAGCCAAAAGATAATTGCTTGCAGACCGGACATTGATGGATGGATGGATGGATGGATGGATGGATGGATTGATTGATTGATTGATAGCATGGTAACAATAATAACATAACAATACAGTATTAAAATTAGAATTTAACAGTAAGGTAAAAGGATAATAAATATCATGAAGTAGACATAAGTAATGAACCATGAGTTGCCAACGTACATCAGTGCTTGAACCACTTCGCCTCCTGGTTTCTTTGTTTGGTATTTGGTATACTATTTACAATCATACAAATTTTCTAGACCATAACATGTACACCAATACTAGGGATAACACACAAATGAGAAAATGAATTTTACCTTATTTCCATTGTGGTCCCCGTGGCCTTTTATAACAGTGAAGTAACACGTGACAATTTACATCCTTTCAACTAAAATAGAATCTCGAAAAAAGATACAGTTACATAATTTATTATTATTATTATTATGAATTATATTAAGCTTGACAAAAGTATACTGATATACAGTATATTATTACCCTACTTTTCTATTATACAATACAAAAATAAAGGGAGATAATAGAAAATATAGATGTAAGCGTTTTAAGAGAAATGCGACAGTACAACTTTAAGATGTATTGACCGACAACTATTTATAACACTTTCTGTAAATAATTGTGCTCTCTCTTAATCTGAAAATATAATATCACGGAAACGTTTTATAGTTAGAGATACTTTTCGTTAATACAAGCATAAAAACGGTTCCAACGGTTTTATTTCTTAGTACAATTAAACTTGACAGACACACGCGCACGCGCGCACGCACGCACACACACACACACGCGTACATGCATACCAAACCAATTTTTTTATTATTAAACATGCTTTACAAATTGTAAGAGTGACAGAGTTCCACATGCTAAAATATTAAAAGGAATGAGTACTGCATGAGTATTGTACCATTATGCCGTGGAGAGGCAACTGAGGCTGTAGATATTATTTTGATTATGCACAGCCTTGTAACATCACAACCTGTTATGTCAGGGTCCGTACATTACATGTACATATGTAATATTAAGACCCTGGTTATGATTATTAGCGCTTGGCATTACAGAAGGAACGTATTTTAGTATTGCTTTGTACTCATTCATACTAAGATTTTACGAAAGCAATGGCATACACAAATGCAAATATATTAAGGCAATTTTAAGTTAAAGATTTTGGTACAATTTGGGAAGACTTTGTTATATATGTATATATATAAACAAATATACGGAAATAGCAGTGCACGTAATCTGAATTTCATTTGTTAAAAATATATCGCCGATAAACAACCGCACATTTCCCTTGATTTATAATATGGCATATTCCCTTGTCTCTTCAGGATTTACGTACTATTTTCAAACATGTGAGTAAACTTCTGACATATTTCAGAAATGTTCCCTCTAGGTAAAATAAAATAGCATACTGAAAGGAAAGAGCTTCATATGCCTCACATGTGTACATGTGTAAATTAAGTTGTCATATATTATCACGATGTCTAGATGTTATGTTTCTGTCACCGCATGTCTTCTCCGATGCTACCAGTAAACATGACAATTATCGTCCAATAATTAAATAAAAACATAATATTTTCTCACATTTTTACGCTTTTTGTTTCTGTTGTCACATTTATGAACATATTTCTTTAAATAAACGCATATTTCATGAAGATTTGGGTGTTTTGCAAAGATTTGGGTAAATTTGGGTAAATTTTGGGTTTACCTGCGGCCTCGCGATAATATCGTTATCTTATGGTTGTACAATGTAAACTGATATACATGTTTATATATATCATGCTGTACTTTATCTGACACAAATTGCACAAACTTCTGTAGTGGGAGATAGCTGTAAATACATCGAATTGATTTATTTTTCGCGGACAAGGGTAACGACAATCGAAATGAGTGAGCTTCCACAAGAAGAACCTGGCCAAAAACCGCGTCTACAATTAGAATTAATTCGCCACGACGGAATACTAATGGGAAATACTGATTTAGACGAGATCAAAAAGGTGAATATGAGAGAAGACGATATATGGGTGTGCACCTTTCCACGATCTGGTGAGTAATTGAACAGTGGTGGTTTACTGTATATGATTATTCTGTTTACACGATTTTACATGTAACATTTTTCAAAGCTGCTATATAAAAGTGATAGAGTAAATGGGATTTGAATTGCTAATAATGACTGCATCCTAGTACATTGTGGTTTTCGTCTGAAGTGTAAATGGGAATCAACGAGTATACTAAAATAAGTTGCCTGTAGTTTTTTATTCTAAGCTTATACCATTTATACCCCCCTCGAAGAAATAGAAAATAATTGTTGGTTTCGGTGTAATATCGTGTTATATTTAATAATTGGTGATAGTTTCACGAGTGGCGCAGTCACGAATGAAAAGAACTACTTTTGGTGTTCACGAGTGAAATTAACGTGATATCACATCGATACATGTACTAACACTTTTTCTTATTATTTTATGCCTAAATCTCTACTTTTTGTTGAGTTTGTTTCAATGAAATTTCGAAAAACTGCAGGAAACGTCATCAGAAGGTATGGCACACATGACGTCATTTTAACGACGTCATCGTCGTTTAGTTTCCGGTATTCCTTACGCTCGATATATTGTTTGACGTCAATATGCGGGTTGAAATATTTGATATTTTCACTGCTATGAAACAGTGATTTATTTTATGTTTTTCGGTAGATTATCGAAATATAATGGTTGATTATATCCTGATAAACTCACTGTTCACTCAGTGAAATTATCAAAATCTTCTACCCGGTTTAACGGCAAAATATACACCGAGCGTAACGAACGCAGGAAACCATACGAAGATGACGTCGTTAAAATGGCGTCATGTTTGTTATGCTTTCTTATGACGTTTCCCACGATTTTAGACATTTTATTGAAACAAACTCAACAAAAGGAGAGACAAAAAATAAACAGAAAAATTGTTGGTATCGATGTAATATCACGATAATTTCACTCGTGAGCACCAAAAGTAGTTATTTTCACTCGTGAAAATATCACTTTTGCTGTCCCCTTGGTGAAATTATAACGTGATATAACACCGAAACCAACAATTATCCTCTATATATAATTTTATTTCACTGATATATTTCAGTTTTTCACTGGAAAGAAATATAAGAGAGGTATATTGGTTTGTAGATGTCGGTCGGTCGCTCAGTCGGTCTGTCCGTCCGTCCGTCTACCAAGTGGTTTCCGGATGATAACTTGAGAACGCTTGGGTCTAAAATCTTGATTTAATTGTATGTGTAAGGCACGTACATGGTAGCATTTGAATGCATACATTTCACGAAACTAAATTGCACACATCTCATTTCGTATCTGGAACCGTTACGGTAATTTCGGTCTTAATGATATTGCCCGAGAAGCCAAACGCGCAGCTTTGATTCGAGTGGGAACTTTGTTGATAACATCATAACAATCATGCAGATGAATGCTCTATGTACGACCTTTAATTTGAGCTGAAGTTAGTTCCATTGGTACCATATATGAGTTTACACGGATAGAATACAATCACAATTTGACAGCCTGCTTTGGCTTTAGCTGATAATTCAAAACTTATCAACTCAAGCTAATCTTATAATTTATTGAAAAATAAAAAGAAAAAAGAAAATATTACTTTAACAGGAACAACCCTAACACAGGAGCTTGTATATCTTATACGGACACTTGACTTTGACACAGCAAACTCTGTTGAACTTGATGATAGATTTCCTATTATAGATGTCACGGATGATAGATATCCATATTACAGAGGTAAATATTACTACAAGGGCTACAAATGTATATGGCCTTGAACTGTTCATTTTAGTGTTCGCAATTTTGTCTTATACATTTTAATGGGTAATGTATTGTATGACCGGTTTTACATGTAATGAGTTTTGATAGAATGAAAAGTAAAGCTACATTTTGTAAAAAGGCACTAGGCATAGCTTGATACTTCTAAACGAACAAAAACGAATTAAAAATGAAAAGAAAATCATGACAAAACCGAATTTAAAGACCGAAGTCATGTGTAGATTTTCTGACACACTATTTTGGACTGTGCCAAGTATTATTTTTCAATGTTATTCTCAGATTTTATAACTTACGCATTTTGCCGTTGAAACAGACGACTCTTAAACATTTATAAAGGGATTCAAGCAATAGAGCGTTTAGAAATCATTAACCAATATCACCTGGACTTATGCAAGTCATAACATAATTTTGTTGTACTGTTTACATGAACATATAATCGTTTTCTAATCATTAAATAAATACAATCAAATTTACAAGAGTGTTCTGATCGTCACGAACCTTATAAATGTACTTTAGTCATAAAAATCACCATTTCAGGAGTGAAATATTTTGATCAAATGCTATCTCCACGTATGATAAAATCGCACATGCACTACGATTATCTACCTGAACAGCTTCAGAATGGAAAGGGCAATGTATGTTTCGACATATACTTCATATATACTGTAGTCTACTATCATTCTAATTGTTATCATTCATTAATGTAAAAACAATTTTACTGCAGACGACACTTGTCTATTAGGTTGAGTTAAATGTACTATACTAATAATGAATGACATGCTAGCCTGTTTTAAATACCGTGAACCGTGGCTATTTTGTAATGTTTGTTCTATAAGGAGTAGCTTTTAGTTAACGATTTCCGTTTTCAGATTATTTACCTGGCTCGGAATCCTAAAGATGTAGTTACGTCCTTTTATCATGTGCTACTTTGGCAAGATGAAGTTGCTGGAGATGAAACTAAGACCTGGGATTCGTTTTTTCAAGCTTTCATCGATGGCAAGGGTATCGCATAAACATGTCATAACGTCCTAAGTTATTTTTATCTACCTTTAACACTGCTCACTCACAGTGTCTGGTGATATATTTACATTTCTTCAAAATGCTTTGTTTAAACACAAAATATGGAAGTGATTTCTAGAATCAACACATCGGATGAAAATCAATACAGCAATTTGCAAACATTCATTGAATGTGTAGGTTGGTTTGGTTTAACGACACATAAACGCTATGTGCTTATTCAATTTGGTGGTTTTAAAGGCGTTTGTAACGCTTTATTATTGCAAATATATAGCAATACATTACTAGAATTTATATTTAAATATGATTTGTTCAGAGAGTTTGAAGAACTTTATTTTTTCGCCAAGTTGAACATCTAAGAGCGAACAGCTTCAAAAGGGATCGAGAGTGTAGCAGAGGGGTGGCCATGTACTTCGGCCAAGTTTAGAATCTGTTCATCGTTATCCATATCGTCTTAATAGTGTATTTTTACGCCTATCTTAAGTAGTAATCACATTAAAAACATCAATGTATGGAAACGCTCTAGTGGCATTAATTTTTTCAAAAATCTCTCTAATGTTTATTCTTGTATGATTGTTAATTGAATTTATTTATTATACATGTTTTTTTTTTTTCATGAAAGCAATTCAGTGTCCATGGCCAAGACATGTTTCAAAGTACTGGGAAAGAAGGGATGACAGCAATTTACTGTTTCTTAAGTATGAAGATATAGTAAAGGTATATTAAAACACAGTAACATTTTAATTTGAATTTAATGCACTAAAGGCCTTTTCAATGTGGAAAACACCTTTTAAGTTATATAATTTATACAAATATTGGTATTGCTAATGTTGTTTTACATGCTAGACAATAAAACAGCACTGACTGAGAGCAGCCGTGCAAATAAACTGTCCGATCAGAATTTACACCTCTTTGAAATTCAGGAAATTTGATTTCGTTCAGCTTTTGTCTAATCATAACTTTTAATAACATCGTTATTTCAATTTACATCTTCTGCTCGATACGTTAGATAATCGCATATACATGTAAAAACATTCACACCAGTTTCACTGGTTAAGTATATGTGCTCATCCTTTATTATATAACAGGATATGCCGAAGGAAGTCAGAAAAATTGCAGCGTTTTTGAAAAGAAATCTTACAGATGATGATGTGGCCAGAATATGTGATCATTGCTCTGTTGAAAATATGAGAAAAAATGATAAATGCAATATGTCGTACTGGAGAGATATAAAGCACATAAATGATAAAGCACCAGGTCGTTTTATCAATCAAGGTACTGTCTAATTTCAAAATAAAGTTCAAAATTTTGTTAATATTTTGAAATGTCGACGATTTGATTCAAAGAAAAAAAGAGACGAACTCAGAAGCTAACGATCAAAATTTGTCTCTAAGACCGATTATTAATAGCCCTGCTAATTCTTTGAAATTAAAAAAAAATCAACATTTAAATGTGCTGTACTGGATATGCTCTGGGCATTTGGTATAACAAGTTAGACAAAATGTACCATGCAGCCTAAGGGAAAACGTTTAAAATTATAAAGATGGTCACGATTTCGTAACACAAGCCCTTTCTTTATGCACAATATATATATAATTGAAAGAGGGAAACCGGCTGTCTCAATTTTTCAAGCGCATGGATGAACTCTAAAAAAACCATAAAAACCTACGAACCAAACGACTGATTAACGACCAACCAAATGAAAGTATCGTCATGATATTCTTTCGAATATGCATGAATTCTAAATACTAAAATATATATTCTGAATATTTAGGTCGGTTTTTGAACACTTTAGAAAGGTTTAGTCTCTGATAAATTTTAATGTTCAGTTTTGTCTTTAAATTTCATTGTTTAAGCATGAATGTTATACGTGAAAGTAGACTTAAAACTTATTCCCTAATAAGTATGTCTTTCACTGATCTTTCTAAAGATCATACACTGAAATTTTTAAGATGTGTTGCGTTTAAGAATCATCAAGTATTATTAATTTGTATATGACTAATTCGATGTTTAACTGATTACTTTTAGGAAAAGCAGGAACTTGGAAGCAAAAACTGACGGCCGAAGAATCGGAAAAGATAGACGTTCTATTGAGTGAAGTTGAGAAGTTTGGGCTCACATTTGATCACTCGAAATAGTCAAGCAGATTTATGATGTTTTGAACAGAACTAAACCTTTATATATGCTCCGTTCCCTTGTACTTTGTAAAACGTCCTGTTTTGTTTTGAACTTTTTATATTAAGGTAAAAGTACGATAACTGAAAAGTGGTTTATGTGTTTTTACAACGTGCTAACATTTACCTATCTTCATTGTATGAAACAGGTAAGAGAGCTCTTTAAATGTTGTATGTGTACGTTTTTAAACAAGCTGGTTTTAGAGTTCACTGCATATCATTAATGATTTTGAGCAAAATTAAAACTGTAAGATTTCGAAAACTGTCTCTTTGAAACTGACGTTACAGTGGCGTTACGACGATCACGCAGGTAATGTTATCTGACTCTCGCCTTGAGACAGCAAATACTTAAAAAATTGTTGTGTTTTAATGATGTTATGTTAATATCTACAGTTAGATTGTTGGTGAAGCCTTAAACATTACATGTATTATGAGAGAAAACAATGATTTCTCTTTTTTTCAATCGATTTTCACTCAGAGGGCCTACTGGTTGCTCAGGTTGTCCAAATTAACAGTGAAAGTCAGTTTGCACAAAACTGATTTCTTAACAAGATAGGGAACAGTAGTCTAAGACTTAATTCGATGTATAGTTATTACTTTGTTGTTCAAAAGAAAATTATTGTATATGTTTTAGATCTAATGTTAAGTCTTATATGATAATACGTAATCGGATATGGCACCCTACTTAATGAGCACAAATATAATAAAAACATTTGCATGTTTTAGTTAACTTGATATCACTTACTATGGTACAATGCACGTTCAAAACGTGTCGTTTAAAAATCCTTTGATTGGTTTATCACTTCCTGTCGCTTTGTTTTTCTGTTGTCCTCTGGCCCCGTCACAACGAATGGCGATACTTTTTGTGCTTTTTGTGCATGTTTTGGCAGAGATACAAAAATATCTTTAGTCTTGTCACCCCCGGCGAAACGACAGAATAAGAAGACAGTTATTATAGTGGACCCTTTAAATGTGTATATCAGTGTAGTTCTTCCGATCTTTCGCGATACATCTTTCTTTCTGTTGATATTGCATGGCGACTGAACGACACAATACATGTAGCATATCTTAAAAAAATAAGTCTATGGTCAAACTTATTTGGTCAGTATGGTACGTTGCACATGTAAACTTGAGTCGAAGTGTCCTCTAGAAAGATACATATTCTGTGAAAATTGTATCATTATGTACATGTACAGGTACCAGTATCAAAGTGCTCATATTTGTAAATAATGACAGTGTATAATTTGTGGCAATATTCCCAATTCAGTTTGTTTGTTTGGTAACACAAACAGTAGATGTAGATTAAACAGTCTCAAATAATAATTTCTTTAAACAGTCGCCAGGTCAGATCGAACATGTCACACTGTGAAACAGAAGCACTCCAGCCGGCAAGCACTCGGACAACATACATTTAACCCAAACCAATCAGTTCATGGCTACTGTTCTTCAGGCGTTCCTCATAAGTCCATACTATGGCAAACATAAATAAATAACATGCCTCCACTGACACAAATGTACGTCTCTTTGCTGATGACTATGGTATGTATTGGTAAGTCTCCGGTAGATTCCGTGCGGCTTTAAAAGGATAATTGCAAATTACTATTTATAGAAGCAGAAATGGAAGATGACGTTTTAATATTGCAAACTGCCACATCACGCACATAACGTAAATGCCACGTGCCAGTGTCTAGTTTTATCACGCAATAATCAAAGAGCTGCTTTAAACACAGCTATACGTCCAACATTGTCCCTGTCATCCTATTGTGGTGAAAGGATGGGCTATGTAAATTTTAAATCCTCAATGCTTGAGATAATTACAGCCTTGATAGTAGCTTTATCCCAGGCCTAGAGATCATACATTCACGATGTCTCAGATGGGGGTGTCATCGAGTGTTTAAATTATGTTGTACCGTATGACCCAATTAAGAGTTACCATGTTACAGTACAACAGATGAATAGACGGACAAGTCATTTCTTGTTGTTATGTTAAAATGAGGGCAAAATGATGAAAGTTAATCAAAGAAGCAATAGCCGGACATAAAAATATTTACATATAAGTAAGTGGTGCTGGGAAAACAAATTAATTACAAATCACAGGACAAGGTGCAAGTAAAATTGATAAACTAGCAACCAAAAAATTAGTACTTCGTTAATATTAATACACTTACAGTACTTTGCGGACATAGTTTTGATGTATGTATCTGTACTTGAATTTGTGCACATATAAAGTTTATACCCCAGAGGTCACGAATGCAGAACAATTACGTCTTTAAATTAAATTTTCACGAAGCTATTCAGAGACTCGCGTCTGTGGCTTAATTTGTTTGGCCTCCAGGCGGCGTTGAATAACAAGGGATCTTACTTTCAAAACCTACAACAAACGTGCATTGTATATCTAACCAATAAATACCCTGTAATTTGAGCAAAATCGTTTAATCCAACATTCTATACGTCCACTTGAATATCTAATATTGTCTTTCATTCTTCCGTTAAAACAACAGTTTTTGCTTTGTAATTTTACTAAACGACTTCTTTTGTCACGTGACGGTGAGTGGCAACAAAAAATGTAGTTTACCAATTGAGAGCATGTATTTTGCTAAATGTAAGTGGACAAACCCGAGTAAATTAAACATTTAACATGCATTTTCATGAAATAATTACCCATTGTTAGACCACCACGTATGGAAGAAGTTAAACCATATGTTTTCATGACAAGTAGGGTAATAGCTACCACCACGGACAAAATATTGAATGTTAATATTAAAAACGGTGCTCAACATTTACTTGCCATATATACAGTTAAGGTTTGTTGTGAGAAACGTCCCTTGTTATAGTATACATAATCTAACCAAAGAACACGATATCAGCACGGGCAAATACTGACGTTTCATGTTAAAGGACACAAGCCCAATACTAGTGTATGAAATCATGTCAATTATTCTGTGTTTTTTTTATTTCTGCGCCGTTCTGTTTGATCGCAAAAAAACGCAGAACTATAATTGTCACCACCGAACAAAAACACCTAATATAATACACGGTATAAAGTACATTAAGGAAAACATTTAACTATCAGTCATGTTAAGCCTATTTAAAATTTAAAAAAAAATGAAAATAGAGTCATTTTTACTTCATATCCGTTTTTGTTGTTTTTCTTGCTGTTTTTTTTTGGGGGGGGGGGTTAGCCGGTAGGCTGCGATGGTATGTGTTCACGCACGTATATGCCCATTAGGAAACTTTCCTGTCAAATCATATTCAGATTCGAAATATATAAAGTTTAACATGTATGTGGCTTCGTTGACACACACTCTTAAAAGCTCTGTTTCGTCGCATATATATCTGCATTTCCGTTTAATGCATAAATAAATCTTAAGACATAGTCCTAACCGACGTGCATATTGCATGATAAAACCACGAACCTATATACACGTCGAAAATAGGCCCGTGGTAAAATTGATAACGTTATAACATCCTCAAACAGGTGGTATAAGTAGGTATTACATCTAGTTAGAAATTGTATTGAAAGATATTTGTTTTTGCAAATATATTTAATTGATTTATTCTCAGCAGAAAATCGAAATGAGTGAACTTTCACAAGAAGATCCTAACGGAAAACCGAGTCTGCAATTGGAATTCGCTCGCCACAACGGAATACTTATGTATAATGGTGAAATAGAAGAGATCAAACACGTTAGTATAAGAGAAGACGGTATATGGGTGTGTACCTATCCACGATCCGGTGAGTAATGGAGCAGTTGGAGTTTATTATATACATGTACATGTATCAAAATTTTCTTTACATGATATCAGCATATTTACAAAAACTATAGACTGCTTAAAGTGCTTGCATGAA
>JAFMSR010000013.1:12008312-12029491 GCA_022818135.1 Saxidomus purpurata | reverse complement strand
AGTAAATATGTGCTGTTTGGTCACTACTGGTCAATTGATACATAACACTCTTTGAACTGAGTGATGTTTCTTGAAGATGTTACTTAAACTGTATACATACTGTTGACATTGTCTTACTGGAATTACACAAGTGTGAAGTGTGGCAGGTTAATTGCTACCAGGGCAGCTGAGGTGTGAATAACACCTCTGCAAAGTGGCCCAACTGTTTTGTACCATTCCTCCTGACAGTTAATCAGTCTCTTACTGGACTTATAATTTTGAATTGACCACAGTACAATTCATTAGGATTCAATGAAAAACATTCTCAACAAAATATTAAATGGTCAATATAATTATTTCATGTTTAAACTAACATGGATAAGCTATAAAGTTATTATGAAAGTTTAGATAGTAACCTAAGGAAGATTTAAGTGATAATAGACATAATTTTTCAATTGACCAGTATTGACCGGTAATGTAAAGTGTAAACAAGAATCCAAAAATAATTTTCCTCAATTTGCAAAAAATGCAACGGTGAAGGTTTTTTTTTTCAACAAGCATTGTGAAAGGTGTTCACTGTAAGTCAAAACTGTCAATGTACTTTAATGCAATAATGTCCACAATATATTTAACAATGTCAAATCAGGCTATTTTTCACAACTATGTTACTGTATTTAGTTACGTTTACCGTTACTAAATATAGTATTATAACCAATCTGTTAATGGTCGATATTATGACAACATTGGTTCAAATTTTTGGGTATACCGAAATGATCAAATCCGAACCTATATTGGGCGTAATCTGATCTGGTAATTGCTGACAAGTTGTGACAACGCAAAATGTAATCATTACTACTTATAAATTAGTAATTATGCAGTGATCAGTTTGCTTTATTTCATCTCTTCCTCACCGTCGAATTTCAATCATTTTCATCCTTCATTGTAAGTGTTTCAAATCACGCAAATCACAAATATACCTGCATCTTTCTTCGTTTCATGTTTAACTGTCTCATCTGGTTGTGCAGTCGTCGCCATTTTGTTCAATGTTGGGTCACATGACCGGTTCTCAATAAAACCTGGTCAGGCCCGGTCCGACGGACTAACGTACATACTTTTATGTATAATTTACGAGACTGTTCTGGAAAAACCATGTTTACCAACTTCGACAATTAGAAAAACGAGGACTATGGCAATAGAATGTTTTAAAATTATACATTAACAATCTCCAGTATGATCTTTTAAACGGTATTACTGATTACCGAAAACAATTTTTTACCGGAAACAACCAAACACAAATGAGATTACCGGAAACAAGTCTTAATTAAATCGTTTTTATTTAGAAATCACTTTTTATTAATCTAAATGATAAAAGAATGATGTATTTGTTGAATATATGTGATTTTAGACCGTTGTTTTAGGTTTTAAACGACTTATAATAATTAATAATAACAATAATAATAATAATTTCTTTATTTTACGAAGGTATTACACATTAAGTTATGTAACAAATTACATATTCTTATTTACAATGTGGCCATCGATAAAACTAAAAAGAAAATAAAGCAAATACAAAACTATCAAGTGGAATAAACACATAATTAAAAACACACATGTCAGAAACAAACATATGATTCATGTACACCCGACAAACACTCCTTAATTTTAGATTTTAAATTCAATGGCAAGTACACAATAGTATCACAAATGTAACAGTAAGAAAACATTCAAGTAACTGACATAAATGCTATAATACGAAGTACGATAAATCAGTCGATGAATACAATAAACAGTTTATGCTTTGGTCTGTTCGTCCAATAGCATGTTTTTGTAGTTGTGTTTAAATGAATTAAGTGAAGGAATATTTCTGATACTTGGTGGTATGGTTCTCCATATATTTGCGCTGCTGTATGTGAATGAATCTTTTAAATAAACTGATCTTGGTTTCGGTGAAACAATATCAAGACTTTCAGTTGAACGTAGATTATATCTGCTATTGGTTGAAAAAGTTATAAGATTTGAAATATAATTTGGAACTTGCCTATTTTTACACTTGTAAATAAGTAGCCCCATGTGATAATTACATCTATTTTCAAACGAAAGCCATTTTAATTCTCTGAACATATCACATGAGTTAGTTCGTAATGGTTTATTTAATATAATTCTAGCGGCTCTCTTTTGAATTTTCATTATTTTATTAATATCCGATTTGCAATTTATTCCCTTCCCCCACACAGTACAACAGTAGTCAAATAATGGCATAATATATGCGTTATAATACATTCGCTTCATGTCCTCAGACAAGAAGTATATAATATGTTTTAATAATGCTACTTTTGAGTTAAGTTTACTACATACTTTTGATATTTGATATTTCCATGAAAGTGTGTTATTAATACATATTCCTAGGAGTTTTTGAGTGATAACACTTTCTATCAGAGTTCGTCCTATTTTCAATTTTAACTCTCTTACTGTTTTGATTTTATGTTTTGAAGATAACACCATACATTTTGTTTTTGTAGGGTGCAAAGACATATTATTCAGTATACACCATTCATTTATACTGTTTAGACTTTTTTGAAGATTATTTTCTATGTCAGATACATTATAACTTGATTTATAAAGTGTTGAGTCGTCTGCATAAAGATCAATATTAGCAGACTTGGCTGTCAGTGCAATATCATTGATATAAATAAGAAAAAAAGGGGTCCAAGTATGGATCCTTGCGGACACCTAATTTTACAAATCTGGTTTTAGAGAATATATTGCTTACTTTAATTGTCTGTGTCCGGTTACTTAGATATGATTCAAATAGTTTTAATGACTTGTCTGAAAAGTGATATAATTTAAGCTTATATAATAATATTTCGTGGTCAACAAGATCAAATGCTTTTCTGAGGTCAAGAAAGACTGCACCAACATGTTTACCGGAATCAATATCACTCAACCAATTATCTATTAAATGTGTAAGTGCCGTTTGATAGGAATGTTGTTTTCTAAACCCAGACTGTGTTATATGTAAGACGTCTGTGTCTTTGAAATAATTGTGAATTTGATTAGCAATATGGCGCTCAAATACTTTAGAAATTGTGTTTAAAATTGATATAGGCCTGTAATTATGTGGATCAGATTTTTCACCTTGTTTGAAAATTGGAATAACGAAGGCTTGTTTAAGAGTATCTGGAAATATACCATGTTGGATGCTACAATTTACTATATGTGCAATCGCTGGTGTAATGAAATCACCGCTCTGCTTTAAGATCTTTGGCCCAATTCCATCTATACCTGTTGATTTAGTAGTATCTAATTTATCTATAATCAACTTAACTTGGTATGGTGATATATATTCAATATCGAACTGTTTATAGAGTAGTTTTTCATGTAAATACATCTGTAATTGCGAAAAGTTACCTTTAATAAACTTCGTCTTTTCTATTATATTAGATATGCTTATAAAATGATCATTTAATGCATCCAGTATGTTAGCTTGTCCCTCAATGATCTGATTTTTACAGTTTAGACTTGGTGGCAATGTTATTTAAACTGTAGAAATCAGATCATATATAGTTAGATGTTACTTAGTGTGTTCCTTCTGTTGTAACGATTACCTCCCTTTGACTAATCATTGAGCTGAAAGATGTTTATTAGAAATAAAAGTATTGCTTTTCGTATTTTTCTTTTTGAATTTCAATGTTGACTTAAGTGATTTTCCATACCACTGTTCACTGAAAATGATTTATGTACTGTACTTATATCGTTGTGCATTTTGTTATATGTTGCAATTCATCATTATATAATGATCTATGCAAATAAAGAATCTTCGATTGTTTTTTCTTGTGTCTGTATCTATTTTCATTGTTTCACTTACGCATAGGAATTTTCGTAACTGGAAATGCAGGTAAGCTGTTAATCTGTCAAAGAATTTAAATTGTCAGTTTACAGTATCTGAGACTGTCAATTGATAATTACACTCGTAAAGGGGCCTTTAATATGTAATCATACAATTTGAGTACGTAATGTCAAAAATAATTAAATAAAACAATAATACCTGAATGATAAATTATTTAATGCCCCCGTCCTTTCATCTCATTAAATTTCGGAGGCAAATTGTATTTTGAAATTAGTGTACAATAGCATAATGCCGCGGCATTATTATAGCGTAATAAAATCGGAATACATAGATTAGTAGAATTATATGCATTGTTAAAAAAAAGTAGATAAATAAAAAAAATGTAGGCATAGAACTTTAGAAGTTTCCCCTCCCCTCACCCTTAAAGAAATGTGATTTTCTTGACTCCATCACTCATATAAGGGGAAGAATGGAACACTTCTAATATTGTTCTAGTAACTATTTTAGTTTAAAATACAATTATTATATGGTATAAGTTGCTTACAGGGTTTCGTGGAGTAATATATTATTCCATATACGAGCAAATGCAAAGTGATCATAGGAATTTGCAGTCATGCACCTGTTAAGTTACTTTTATCATCTGATAGTATATAACTATAACTGGGACGGTTTCGAAACGAACCGATTACTCGCCCGCCATTTGAAAAATATTGTTCCCCACTTACGATTCATACAGGTGCTTCCGGTAGCAGATCTCATTGCGGATTCAAGTAAGTGTAGCTGTCTTACACACTAGTAAGCCCTTTATCAACTTATGTATTTCACAAAAACAATGTTATATTATTAAATTGTATCAGTGTTAAATAAATAAAACTTTTAAACTTTCATTTGTGTCTTTCAAGTCACAAAAAGCAATGGTTTATAAGCTCAGAAAATCATCCGTCACACCACATTTGTATGACTAATTCAATAACTAAATATATTTTATTTATTTGAAGCTTGAGCCTGTCTTGTCCGTTATAGTTTTGCGGGGGAACGACCTCCTGGCCTCTGTCGGATGGCACTGGATCAATGACTGGGACGTTTTTCCCGTTTGATATTGATTTAATACATTTGCAATAGGAGTATTTGTAGTTAAAGGAAAATGATCTCGATCTATCAAGGACATAAACATGTGCGCATATACATGATGTTGTAGTTACATTGCATGAGCGATGGTTTGAAACGGGTTTTAGATGAAAATCGAATCGGATACGAATATAACCGAGTAATTGTCTCAGACCTATGTAAAAGCATGATATGCATGCATAATTACAGCTACTTTCTCGTCACTGTCTGAGCACAACATAAATGTACAGAATGTGAAAAAAAGATATAGATACAAGACCTCTTTTAGTCAATTTAAAAACACTTAACATGCTCATTTTCTACTTGTGAATTTGGTCTGATTGAGCATCTTTTCTGACGGTAACTATAGCATGGAGTTTATTGGTTATCAGTTAGATGTGAGCATGGGTATGCCACAGAGGTTTAAAGTAGTATCTGAAATGTATCCTTCATTGTTTACGTAGTAATACTTCCCGTTCCCGTATGATATGGATTGAGTCCTAACTTGCTTGTACTGTATGTTATACACATGCGTTTAGGGTCCTGTACGTTAAGATAATAAATGTATCCTGTAAATCAGGCAAAATTGCGTTACGACAATGTCGTGATTTGATAGTGGATTATTCTCAAATTTGATATTTACTAAAGGAGAACTATCTGATTATGAATCTATCGGAAATGAACATTTCGCGAATGCTTTAGATAAACGTAGGGAAAACTTTTGCAAAATATTGCGAAATATAGCAAACATAAAACAATCGGGAATATTATCGAATCTACAGTACATACAAATAAAAGATTGTATCCACAACGCCGCAGAGATGTCTTCCGAAAATAAACTGTTGTTATTCTACGCGAATGGGGCATGTTATACCTCTCATCATTTCATATTTTCACTTTTAAGAATCGGACTTTTCATTTTAGCTCTGGGAATCAGTCTTTACATTGAAGCAACTGGTTTATTTTTTTATATGCGCATGCACATATGGTTTTTACAACACGACTACTAAACATTGGAACGTTGTTCATGTGTTTAAAGGATTGCCATATAAAAGTCAACATAAATTAGAAATGTTTTGTTAGATTCGTGCTACTAAATTCGGGTACACATCTGATTACATAATAATAGAAGACTGAATACAAGAAGCAAAGTGGAATGGGTCGAGATTAAACATTTTTGAAATACAAAGATCTAAATATACATATTCCGAAATATAAAGATATATTTATATCCTCATTATAGAAATCAACATGATATATAATATAATGTATATATATATATTGTCGTAACACCAAATTAATGTAATGTCATTTTAAATCTTTTTATGAAGGTTTTTTGGAAGCAGTTTGTAAAACACTGCACTAATCTTAATCTTACCATTTAAAACATAAAATTGTTAAAAACTAAAAGTGACGTTTTGCTCAGTATAGACGAAGATATACATGTAAAATGTAACGGTCTTGGTCTGTCAAAAACATTTAAAACACTGCTTGCTAGATTATTTCGCATGATCAAATGTGAGTCCAAACTTCTCAACTTCACTGATTAGCACATCCATCTTTTCCGATTCTTCGGCCGTCAATTTTTGCCTCCAAACTCCTGCTTTCCCTGAAAATAACTTAGCAAATATATTCTGACTAATTAAGATTAGTCCATTACTCATGTACGAACTAAAACTATTTTATGACTTTGATCTTTGTAAATCTAAATATCTTTAATATCAGAGTTGATATATGATTTCTTGAACATTTCTTGATATGCGCAGTAGTGCCCCTGTCTTTTACCAATGTCCTTTTACAGTTTTTTAAGTTGGAGGTTAGCAATGGTAACCTAACTTTTATCATGTACATATAGTCTGTGATAATGCTATAGGTAAACTGAATTTCTAACATGTACATATAGTCTGTGATAATGCTATAGGTAAACTGAATTTCTAACATGTACATATAGTCTGTGATAATGCTATAGGTAAACTGAATTTCTAACATGTACATATAGTCTGTGATAATGCTATTGGTAAACTGAATTTCTAACATGTACATATAGTCTGTGATAGTGATATAGGTAACATAATTTTTAACATGTACATATTAGTCCGTGATAATGATACAGATAATTTAAAAGTAAATATTCTTATGTACAGAGTCTCCTATAAATCACAATTGAGTGGCAGCATAACATGTTTAATTTATGCTTTATTCATGTTTATTATATTGTTAAAAATGTATATGCCGAGGAGACTGAAATAAACTATGAAATATACTTTAAAATGGTTATCTATAATATAACCAAAAGATCAATAACATTAATATCTGATTGGGAATCAAGTTAATCCCAACAAAACATTGCTTTGTATTTAATTATAAATAGATGAACAGGTGTTAACAATGATATTCAAAGGGATAACTGAATGGTGATCATTAATAGATGAACAGGTGTTAACAATGATATTCAAAAGGATAACTGAATGGTGATAATTAGTAGATGAACAGGTGTTAACAATGATATTCATAGGGATAACTGAATGGTGACAATTAATAGATAATCAGGTGTTAACAATGATATTCAAAGGGATAACTGAATGGTGATAATTAATAGATGAACATGTGTTTACAATGATATTCAAAGGGATAACTGAATGGTGACAATTAGTAGATGAACTGGTGCTAACAATGATATTCATAGGATAACTGAATGGTGATAGTTAATAGATGAGCAGGTGTTAAAAATGATATTCAAAGGGATAACTGAATGGTGATAGTTAATAGATGAGAAGGTGTTAAAAATGATATTCAAAGGGATAACTGAATGGTGATAATTAGTAGATGAACAGGTGTTAGCAATGATATTCAAAGGGATAGCTGAATGGTGATAATTAGTAGAGATAAACTACTAGTACCTTAGAAGTTCAAATATTTCTAAGTTGTACAAAACACTTGCTAAAATATAACATATTGTCTCTTATAGCAAGACTGGCATTCAGTCCTTACATTTACTATTTCTTACTCAATTAACTCCCTTTGCTGCCAAAAGGTAGATTATCAAGCCCTGTCAGTAGATATAAACATATTAAAGACAGTATATTTTCAGTTAGAGCTGCGGGCTAGTAATGATTCGTCGTAAGAAAAGAATAATTCATCTCTTGCAATTCTAGCTTTAGTGCCCTTTTCGACATTTCGGAGTATAACACCTGTATTATAAACTTCGTATAGAAATTCCGTATACATGTACCTTGATTAATAAATCGACCTGGTGCCCTATCATTTATGTGCTTGATGTCTCTCCAATATGCCATATTGCACTTATCATTTTTTCTCATATTTTCAACAGAGCAATGCTCACATATTCTGCCCACATCATCATCCGTTAGATTTCTTCCCAAAAACGCTGCAATTTTTCTGACTTCTTTCGGCAAATCCTGTAATACAATAAAGAAAGAGCAAACTTACTTATCAAGTAAGACGAGTGAATGTACAAGAAACTAAATGTACATAACATTTATATATGCGATTATATAAAGTCGTACAATGGAAGCATGTGATTACTATCTGATTGGAAAATTATCTGAGTCTGAATGAGTTACATCTATGCATTTTGATCAGCTAGCAAATTCGTACGGCTGCTCTGGGTTTGGGCTGTTTTATTATCTAGTATATAAAGGAACATCGACAGTATCAGAGTTAACTTCGTATTAACGTTGATTTCCGTTATGAAAATGAATTTTACTTAATAAAACCCAAAGTTAAAATGTAATATTTGTTTTAGAAATACCTTAACTAAATCTTCAAACTTCAGAAATAGTAAATTGCTGTAATTCCTTCTTTCCCAGTACTTTAAAACATGTCTTGGCCATGGACACTGAATTGCTTTATGAAAGAGATATCAATGAATATATGTAATTGATTGATACGGAACGGTTAAAATACATCTATACACGACTTAACACTGATGATAAAATTATAAAACTATTAAATGTAAGTGCCAATAGAACAACTGTAGTCGGTGTTTCCTTACATTGATGGAACTAAATGTTTAATTGCATAATATTGGATACGTTATGGAAAATGCTGAACCAATTCTAGATCAGCCCTCTGCTACAATCACATTTGCAACGGCAGATAAAAAATAACTTATGACGTTATTGCTTATATATAAGATACCCTTGCCGTCGATGAAAGCTTGAAAAAACGAATTCCAGGTCTTTTCCTCTTCAGCAATTTCATCTAGCCAAAGTAACAAATTATAAAATGACGTAACTACATCTTTCGGATTCCGAGCCACATAGATAATCTGAAAGTTGAAATCGTCAACTAAAAGTTACTCATAAGTCATAACTCATACAAAACAAACACTACGAAATAGTCCTGGTTTACGGTAAAACGCTAGGTTAGCATTTCAGTCTTGTGAGAAAGTTTTTAACAGAATGCATCAAGTAGGAAAACTCTATCAGTATACAAGTCATCAGCAGAAAACATTATTTTAATGGAGGATTACGAGTGGATTAAGAATAGACTGTATATGAACTGTGTGTCAAATTTACCCGGCCCTTTCCATTCTGCAACTGTTCAGGTAAAAAGTCGTAGTGCATATGCGATTTCATCATACGTGGTGATGGCATTTGGTTAAAATGTTTAACACCTGAAATTTTGAAAATTGTAGTTTATTAGTTACACCATACATTGCTAATGATCCTATGCAAAACCATACAAGAGAACCGGGTTAAATGACAAAATTTTAGAAACCAAATATCTGTGGTGTAACTATCATGACGAAAAGATATTTTTTGAAAAATTGGATTTTAAAGCTGTTCATTTCAGTGTTTGCTATTTCATTTTACAACTCATTACATGTTAAACTTATGATACAATCACTGACCTCTTTACTTGTTGTACATGTTTCACGTTGTAAGATAAAGCCAGTGTTGCAAACACTGACACGAACATTTCAGGTCATATCGTATGTTATTGTAATAATCACCTCTGTAATATGGATATCTATCATCTTTGCATTCTATAATAGGAAATCTATCATCAAGTTCAACGGAGTTTGCTGTGTCAAAGTCAAGTGTCTGTATCAGATACACAAGCTCCTGTGTTAGGGTTGTTCCTGTTAAAGTAACATATTACTTTGTCATGTTTCTTTAATATTATAATGAAATGTCTTATTTGAAGTAAAAAAACCGGAATTATCTATTAAAGTCAAAGCAGGCTGTCACATTTCAATTGCATTATATTCAGGTAAAATCGTATATTGTATCAGTCGAAGCAATTGACAGTTCAAATGAAATGATGCAACAAGCGTATACAGAGCATCTGTGTGGTTGCTTTTATTTTATCTGCAACGGATTTTTCTCGAATAAAAACTGTGCTTTTGACTTCTCAGCCAATAACACAAAAAACATCTTTTCATGCAAGCACTTTAAGCAGTCTATAGTTTTTGTAAATATGCTGATATCATGTAAAGAAAATTTTGATACATGTACATGTATATAATAAACTGTTCCATTACTCACCGGATCGTGGATAGGTACACACCCATATATCGTCTTCTCTTATACTAACGTGTTTGATCTCTTCTATTTCACCATTATGCATAAGTATTCCGTTGTGGCGAGCGAATTCCAATTGCAGACTCGGTTTTCCGTTAGGATCTTCTTGTGAAAGTTCACTCATTTAGATTTTCTGCTGAGAATAAATCAATTAAATATATTTGCAGTAACAAATATCTTTCAATACAATTTCTATCTAGATGTAATACCTACTTATACCACCTGTTTGAGGATGTTATAACGTTATCAATTTTACCACGGGCCTATATTCGACGTGTATATAGGTTCGTGGTTTTACCATGCAATATGCACGTCGGTTAGGACTATGTCTTAAGATTTATTTATGCATTAAACGGAAATGCAGATATATATGCGACGAAACAGAGCTTTTAAGAGTGTGTGTCAACGAAGCCACATACATGTTAAACTTTATATATTTCGAATCCGAAAATGATTTGACAGGAAAGTTTCCTAATGGGCATATACGTGCGTGAACACATACCATCGCAGCCTACCGGCTAACCCCCCCCCCCCCCCAAAAAAAAACAACAACAAAAAAAAAACGGATATGAAGTAAAAATGACTCTATTTTCATTTTTTTAGATTTTAAATAGGCTAAACATGGCTGATAGTTAAATGTTTTCCTAAATGTACTTTATACCGTGTATTATATTAGGTGTTTTTGTTCGGTGGTGACAATTATAGTTGTGCGTTTATTTGCGATCAAACAGAACGGCGCAGAAATAAAAAACCACAGAATAATTGACATGCTTTCATACACTAGTATTGGGGTTGTGTCCTTTTACATGAAACGTCAGTATTTGTCCGTGCTGATACACAGGGCTTCGGCACATATCGTGTTCTTTGGTTAGATTATGTATACTATAACTAGGGACGTTTCTCACAACAAACCTTAACTGTATAAATGGCAAGTAAATGTTGAGCACCGTTTTTAATATTAACATTCAATATTTTGTCCGTGGTGGTAGCTATTACCCTACTTGTCATGAAAACATATGGTTTAACTTCCATACGTGGTGGTCTAGCAATGGGTAATTATTAATTTAATTTACTCGGGTTTGTCCACTTACATTTAGCAAAATACATGCTCTAAATTGGTAAACTACATTTTTTGTTGCCACTCACCGTCACGTGACAAAAGAAGTCGTTTAGTAAAATTACAAAGCAAAAACTGTTGTTTTAACGGAAGAATGAAAGACAATATTAGATATTCAAGTGGACGTATAGAATGTTGGATTAAACGATTTTGCTCAAATTACAGGGTATTTATTGGTTAGATATACAATGCACGCTTGTTGTAGGTTTTGAAAGTAAGATCCCTTGTTATTCAACGCCGCCTGGAGGCCAAACAAATTAAGCCACAGACGCGAGTCTCTGAATAGCTTCGTGAAAAATTTAAATTAAAGACGTAATTGTTCTGCATTCGTGACCTCTGGGGTATAAACTTTATATGTGCACAAATTCAAGTACAGATACATACATCAAAACTATGTCCGCAAAGTACTGTAAGTGTATTAATATTAACGAAGTACTAATTTTTTGGTTGCTAGTTTATCAATTTTACTTGCACCCTGTCCTGTGCTTTGTAATTAATTTGTTTTCCCAGCACCACTCACTTATATGTAAATATATTTATGTCCGGCTATTGCTTCTTTGATTAACTTTCATCATTTTGCCCTCATTTTAACATAACAACAAAAAATGACTTGTCCGTCTCTTAATTGGGTCATACGGTACAACATAATTTAAACACTCGATGACACCCCCATCTGAGACATCGTGAATGTATGATCTCTAGACCTGGGATAAAGCTACTATCAAGGCTGTAATTATCTCAAGCATTGAGGATTTAAAATTTACATAGCCCATCCTTTCACCACAATAGGATGACAGGGACAATGTTGGACGCATAGCTGTGTTTAAAGCAGCTCTTTGATTATTGCGTGATAAAACTAGACACTGGCACGTGACATTTACGTTATGTGCGTGATGTGGCAGTTTGCAATATTAAAACGTCATCTTCCATTTCTGCTTCTATAAATAGTAACTTGCAAGTATCCTTTTAAAACGCACGGAATCTACCCGAGACTTACCAATACATACCATAGTCATCAGCAAAGAGACGTACATTTGTGTCAGTGGAGGCATGTTATTTATTTATGTTTGCCATAGTATGGACTTATGAGGAACGCCTGAAGAACAGTAGCCATGAACTGATTGGTTTGGGTTAAATGTATGTTGTCCGAGTGCTTGCCGGCTGGAGTGCTTCTGTTTCACAGTGTGACATGTTCGATCTGACCTGGCGACTGTTTAAAGAAATTATTATTTGAGACTGTTTAATCTACATCTACTGTTTGTGTTACCAAACAAACAAACTGATGTGGGAATATTGCCGCAAATTATACACTGTCATTATTTACAAATATGAGCACTTTGATACTGGTACCTGTACATGTACATAATGATACAATTTTCACAGAATATGTATCTTTCTAGAGGACACTTCGACTCAAGTTTACATGTGCAACGTACCATACTGACCAAATAAGTTTGACCATAGACTTATTTTTTTAAGATATGCTACATGTATTGTGTCGTTCAGTCGCCATGCAATATCAACAGAAAGAAAGATGTATCGCGAAAGATCGGAAGAACTACACTGATATACACATTTAAAGGGTCCACTATAATAACTGTCTTCTTATTCTGTCGTTTCGCCGGGGGTGACAAGACTAAAGATATTTTTTGTATCTCTGCCAAAACATGCACAAAAAGCACAAAAAGTATCGCCATTCGTTGTGACGGGGCCAGAGGACAACAGAAAAACAAAGCGACAGGAAGTGATAAACCAATCAAAGGATTTTTAAACGACACGTTTTGAACGTGCATTGTACCATAGTAAGTGATATCAAGTTAACTATACCATGCAAATGTTTTTATTATATTTGTGCTCATTAAGTAGGGTGCCATATCCGATTACGTATTATCATATAAGACTTAACATTAGATCTAAAACATATACAATAATTTTCTTTTGAACAACAAAGTAATAACTATACATCGAATTAAGTCTTAGACTACTGTTCCCTATCTTGTTAAGAAATCAGTTTTGTGCAAACTGACTTTCACTGTTAATTTGGACAACCTGAGCAACCAGTAGGCCCTCTGAGTGAAAATCGATTGAAAAAAAGAGAAATCATTGTTTTCTCTCATAATACATGTAATGTTTAAGGCTTCACCAACAATTTAACTGTAGATATTAACATAACATCATTAAAACACAACAATTTTTTAAGTATTTGCTGTCTCAAGGCGAGAGTCAGATAACATTACCTGCGTGATCGTCGTAACGCCTCTGTAACGTCAGTTTCAAAGAGACAGTTTTCGAAATCTTACAGTTTTAATTTTGCTCAAAATCATTAATGATATGCAGTGAACTCTAAAACCAGCTTGTTTAAAAACGTACACATACAACATTTAAAGAGCTCTCTTACCTGTTTCATACAATGAAGATAGGTAAATGTTAGCACGTTGTAAAAACACATAAACCACTTTTCAGTTATCGTACTTTTACCTTAATATAAAAAGTTCAAAACAAAACAGGACGTTTTACAAAGTACAAGGGAACGGAGCATATATAAAGGTTTAGTTCTGTTCAAAACATCATAAATCTGCTTGACTATTTCGAGTGATCAAATGTGAGCCCAAACTTCTCAACTTCACTCAATAGAACGTCTATCTTTTCCGATTCTTCGGCCGTCAGTTTTTGCTTCCAAGTTCCTGCTTTTCCTAAAAGTAATCAGTTAAACATCGAATTAGTCATATACAAATTAATAATACTTGATGATTCTTAAACGCAACACATCTTAAAAATTTCAGTGTATGATCTTTAGAAAGATCAGTGAAAGACATACTTATTAGGGAATAAGTTTTAAGTCTACTTTCACGTATAACATTCATGCTTAAACAATGAAATTTAAAGACAAAACTGAACATTAAAATTTATCAGAGACTAAACCTTTCTAAAGTGTTCAAAAAACCGACCTAAATATTCAGAATATATATTTTAGTATTTAGAATTCATGCATATTCGAAAGAATATCATGACGATACTTTCATTTGGTTGGTCGTTAATCAGTCGTTTGGTTCGTAGGTTTTTATGTTTTTTTTAGAGTTCATCCATGCGCTTGAAAAATTGAGACAGCCGGTTTCCCTCTTTCAATTATATATATATTGTGCATAAAGAAAGGGCTTGTGTTACGAAATCGTGACCATCTTTATAATTTTAAACGTTTTCCCTTAGGCTGCATGGTACATTTTGTCTAACTTGTTATACCAAATGCCCAGAGCATATCCAGTACAGCACATTTAAATGTTGATTTTTTTTTAATTTCAAAGAATTAGCAGGGCTATTAATAATCGGTCTTAGAGACAAATTTTGATCGTTAGCTTCTGAGTTCGTCTCTTTTTTTCTTTGAATCAAATCGTCGACATTTCAAAATATTAACAAAATTTTGAACTTTATTTTGAAATTAGACAGTACCTTGATTGATAAAACGACCTGGTGCTTTATCATTTATGTGCTTTATATCTCTCCAGTACGACATATTGCATTTATCATTTTTTCTCATATTTTCAACAGAGCAATGATCACATATTCTGGCCACATCATCATCTGTAAGATTTCTTTTCAAAAACGCTGCAATTTTTCTGACTTCCTTCGGCATATCCTGTTATATAATAAAGGATGAGCACATATACTTAACCAGTGAAACTGGTGTGAATGTTTTTACATGTATATGCGATTATCTAACGTATCGAGCAGAAGATGTAAATTGAAATAACGATGTTATTAAAAGTTATGATTAGACAAAAGCTGAACGAAATCAAATTTCCTGAATTTCAAAGAGGTGTAAATTCTGATCGGACAGTTTATTTGCACGGCTGCTCTCAGTCAGTGCTGTTTTATTGTCTAGCATGTAAAACAACATTAGCAATACCAATATTTGTATAAATTATATAACTTAAAAGGTGTTTTCCACATTGAAAAGGCCTTTAGTGCATTAAATTCGAATTAAAATGTTACTGTGTTTTAATATACCTTTACTATATCTTCATACTTAAGAAACAGTAAATTGCTGTCATCCCTTCTTTCCCAGTACTTTGAAACATGTCTTGGCCATGGACACTGAATTGCTTTCATGAAAAAAAAAAACATGTATAATAAATAAATTCAATTAACAATCATACAAGAATAAACATTAGAGAGATTTTTGAAAAAATTAATGCCACTAGAGCGTTTCCAGACATTGATGTTTTTAATGTGATTACTACTTAAGATAGGCGTAAAAATACACTATTAAGACGATATGGATAACGATGAACAGATTCTAAACTTGGCCGAAGTACATGGCCACCCCTCTGCTACACTCTCGATCCCTTTTGAAGCTGTTCGCTCTTAGATGTTCAACTTGGCGAAAAAATAAAGTTCTTCAAACTCTCTGAACAAATCATATTTAAATATAAATTCTAGTAATGTATTGCTATATATTTGCAATAATAAAGCGTTACAAACGCCTTTAAAACCACCAAATTGAATAAGCACATAGCGTTTATGTGTCGTTAAACCAAACCAACCTACACATTCAATGAATGTTTGCAAATTGCTGTATTGATTTTCATCCGATGTGTTGATTCTAGAAATCACTTCCATATTTTGTGTTTAAACAAAGCATTTTGAAGAAATGTAAATATATCACCAGACACTGTGAGTGAGCAGTGTTAAAGGTAGATAAAAATAACTTAGGACGTTATGACATGTTTATGCGATACCCTTGCCATCGATGAAAGCTTGAAAAAACGAATCCCAGGTCTTAGTTTCATCTCCAGCAACTTCATCTTGCCAAAGTAGCACATGATAAAAGGACGTAACTACATCTTTAGGATTCCGAGCCACGTAAATAATCTGAAAACGGAAATCGTTAACTAAAAGCTACTCCTTATAGAACAAACATTACAAAATAGCCACGGTTCACGGTATTTAAAACAGGCTAGCATGTCATTCATTATTAGTATAGTACATTTAACTCAACCTAATAGACAAGTGTCGTCTGCAGTAAAATTGTTTTTACATTAATGAATGATAACAATTAGAATGATAGTAGACTACAGTATATATGAAGTATATGTCGAAACATACATTGCCCTTTCCATTCTGAAGCTGTTCAGGTAGATAATCGTAGTGCATGTGCGATTTTATCATACGTGGAGATAGCATTTGATCAAAATATTTCACTCCTGAAATGGTGATTTTTATGACTAAAGTGCATTTATAAGGTTACACTCTTGTAAATTTGATTGTATTTATTTAATGATTAGAAAACGATTATATGTTCATGTAAACAGTACAACAAAATTATGTTATGACTTGCATAAGTCCAGGTGATATTGGTTAATAATTTCTAAACGCTCTATTGCTTGAATCCCTTTATAAATGTTTAAGAGTCGTCTGTTTCAACGGCAAAATACGTAAGTTATAAAATCTGAGAATAACATTGAAAAATAAAACTTGGCAAAGGCCAAAATAGTGTGTCAGAAAATCTACACATGACTTTGGTCTTTAAATTCGGTTTTGTCATGATTTTCTTTTCATTTTTAATTGACTGTGTTCGTTTTGAAGTATCAAGCTATGCCTAGTGCCTTTTTACAAAATGTAGCTTTACTTATCATTCTGTAAAAACTCATTACATGTAAAACTGGTCATACAATACATTGTCCATGTTATCAAATTATAAGACAAAATTGCGAACAGTTCAAGGCCATATAGCCCATGTAGTAATATATACCTCTGTAATATGGATATCTATCATCTGTGACATCTATAATAGGAAATCTATCATCAAGTTCAACAGAGTTTGCTGTATCAAAGTCAAGTGTCCGTATAAGATATACAAGCTCCTGTGTTAGGGTTGTTCCTGTTAAAGTAATATTTTACTTTTTCATTTTCTTTTTCATTTTCTTTTTCAATAAAATATAAGATTAGCTTGAGTTGATAAGTTTTTAATTATAAGGTAAGGCCAATTGTGATTGTATTATATCCGTGTAAACTCATATATGGTACCAATGGAACTAATCAGTTCAAATTAAAGACAACGATGTAACATTCGTACATAGAGCATTCATCTGCATGATTGTTATGATGTTATCAACAAAGTTCCCACTCAAATCAAAGCTGCACGTTTTGCTTCTCGCCAATATCATTAAGACCGAAATTACCGTTCAGATCGGTTCCAGATACGAAAATGAGATGTGTGCAATTTAGTTTCGTGAAATGTATGCATTCAAATGCTACCATGTACGTGCCTTACACATACAATTAAATCAAGATTTTAGACCCAAGCGTTCTCAAGTTATATCCGGAAACCACTTGGTAGACGGACGGACGGACAGACCGACTGAGCGACCGACCGACATCTACAAACCAATATACCCCTCTTATATTTCTTTCCAGTGAAAAACTGAAATATATCAGTGAAATAAAATTATATATAGGGATAATTGTTGGTTTCGGTGTTATATCACGTTATAATTTCACCAAGGGGACAGCAAAAGTGATATTTTCACGAGTGAAAATAACTACTTTTGGTGCTCACGAGTGAAATTATCGTGATATTACATCGATACCAACAATTTTTCTGTTTATTTTTGTCTCTCCTTTTGTTGAGTTTGTTTCAATAAAATGTCTAAAATCGTGGGAAACGTCATAAGAAAGCATAACAAACATGACGCCATTTTAACGACGTCATCTTCGTATGGTTTCCTGCGTTCGTTACGCTCGGTGTATATTTTGCCGTTAAACCGGGTAGAAGATTTTGATAATTTCACTGAGTGAACAGTGAGTTTATCAGGATATAATCAACCATTATATTTCGATAATCTACCGAAAAACATAAAATAAATCACTGTTTCATAGCAGTGAAAATATCAAATATTTCAACCCGCATTGACGTCAAACAATATATCGAGCGTAAGGAATACCGGAAACTAAACGACGATGACGTCGTTAAAATGACGTCATGTGTGCCATACCTTCTGATGACGTTTCCTGCAGTTTTTCGAAATTTCATTGAAACAAACTCAACAAAAAGTAGAGATTTAGGCATAAAATAATAAGAAAAAGTGTTAAGTACATGTATCGATGTGATATCACGTTAATTTCACTCGTGAACACCAAAAGTAGTTATTTTCATTCGTGACTGCGCCACTCGTGAAACTATCACTATTGGTGCCCACCAATTATTAAGTATAACGTGATATTACACCGAAACCAACAATTATTTTCTATTTCTTCGAGGGGGGTATAAATGGTATAAGCTTCGAACAAAAAAACTACAGGCAACTTATTTTAGTATACTCGTTGATTCCCATTTTCACTTCAGACGAAAACCACAATATACTAGGATGCAGTCATTATTAACACTTCAAATCACATTTACTCTATCACTTTTATATAGCAGCTTTGAAAAATGTTAATGTAAAATCGTGTAAACAGAATAATCATTTCTACAGTAAACCACCACTGTTCAATTACTCACCAGATCGTGGAAAGGTGCACACCCATATATCGTCTTCTCTCATATTCACCTTTTTGATCTCGTCTAAGTCAGTATTTCCCATTAGTATGCCGTCGTGGCGAACTAATTCTAATTGTAGACGCGGTTTTTGGCCAGGTTCCTCTTGTGGAAGCTCACTCATTTCGATTGTTGTTACCCTTTGTCCGCGAAAAATAAATCAATTCGATGTATTCTCCCACTACAGAATTTGTATCTTGACAGTTTGTGCAATTTGTGTCAGACAAAATGCAGCATGATATAAATAAACATTATATGTCAGTTTACATTGTCCAACCTTGACTTTGACGTTATAAGATAACGATATTATCACGAGGCCGCACGTAAACCCATAATTTACCCAAATCTACCGAAATCTTTGCAAAACACCCAAATCTTCATGAAATAAGCGTTTATTTAAACAAATATGTTCATAAATGTGACAACAGAAACAAAAAGCATAAAAATGTGAGAAAATATTATGTTTTTATTTAATTATTGGACGATAATTGTCATGTTTACTGGTAGCATCGGAGAAGACATGCGGTGACAGAAACATAACATCTAGACATCGTGATAATATATGACCACTTAATTTACACATGTACACATGTGAGGCATATGAAGCTCTTTCCTTTCAGTATGCTATTTTATTTTACCTAGAGGGAACATTTCTGAAATATGTCAGAAGTTTACTCACATGTTTGAAAATAGTACGTAAATCCTGAAGAGACAAGGGAATATGCCATATTATAAATCAAGGGAAATGTGCGGTTGTTTATCGGCGATATATTTTTAACAAATGAAATTCAGATTACGTGCACTGCTATTTCCGTATATTTGTTTATATATATACATATATAACAAAGTCTTCCCAAATTGTACCAAAATCTTTAACTTAAAATTGCCTTAATATATTTGCATTTGTGTATGCCATTGCTTTCGTAAAATCTTAGTATGAATGAGTACAAAGCAATACTAAAATACGTTCCTTCTGTAATGCCAAGCGCTAATAATCATAACCAGGGTCTTAATATTACATATGTACATGTAATGTACGGGCCCTGACATAACAGGTTGTAATATTACAAGGCTGTGCATAATCAAAATAATATCAACAGCCTCAGTTGCCTCTCCACGGCATAATGGTACAATACTCATGCAGTACTCATTCCTTTTAATATTTTAGCATGTGGAACTCTGTCACTCTTACAATTTGTAAAGCATGTTTAATAATAAAAAAATTGGTTTGGTATGCATGTACGCGTGTGTGTGTGTGTGCGTGCGTGCGCGCGTGCGCGCGTGCGCGTGTGTCTGTCAAGTTTAATTGTACTAAGAAATAAAACCGTTGGTACCGTTTTTATGCTTGTATTAACGAAAAGTATCTCTAACTATAAAACGTTTCCGTGATATTATATTTTCAGATTAAGAGACAGCACAATTATTTACAGAAAGTGTTATAAATAGTTGTCGGTCAATACATCTTAAAGTTGTACTGTCGCATTTCTCTTAAAACGCTTACATCTATATTTTCTATTATCTCCCTTTATTTTTGTATTGTATAATAGAAAAGAACGGTAATAATATACTGTATATCAGTATACTTTTGTCAAGCTTAATATAATTCATAATAATAATAATAATAAATTATGTAACTGTATCTTTTTTCGAGATTCTATTTTAGTTGAAAGGATGTAAATTGTCACGTTTTACTTCACTGTTATAAAGGCCACGGGGACCACAATGGAAATAAGGTGAAATTCATTTTCCCATTTGTGTGTTATCCCTAGTATTGGTGTACATGTTATGGTCTAGAAAATTTGTATGATTATAAATAGTATACCAAATACCAAACAAAGAAACCAGGAGGCGAAGTGGTTCAAGCACTGATGTACGTTGGCAACTCATGGTTCATTACTTATGTCTACTTCATGATATTTATTATCCTTTTACCTTACTGTTAAATTCTAATTTTAATACTGTATTGTTATGTTATTATTGTTACCATGCTTATCAATCAATCAATCAATCCATCCATCCATCCATCCATCCATCCATCCATCAATG
>JAFMSR010000013.1:11974500-12007812 GCA_022818135.1 Saxidomus purpurata | reverse complement strand
GACAAGCAATGAACTTTATTTTTTCAGATTTTATGACATTTATGCTAAAGAACATTTGTGCTAAATTTCAAACAAATCTATACCTTAATTTCATTTAAATTTTGATTTAAACCTCTGATGTTGTTAGCTCTGTGCATGTAAAGCAAGTGGCCATTTCTCTACCTGAGCTCTTTTTATAGTTCTTCCCCGGCCTTTAATTCTAATAAATCGTTGATATAATTTCTGTTTTTCTGCTGAAAACATTAATGCCATTATAACGGGCCATGAATTAACCTTTAATTTGATACCAACTATGCGTATGTGTCAACTATAGATTTTCATACATGATTGTCTAAACCCTATTCACACTTTCTTTTGTTGTCGAAACCCTATGCACACTTCTCTTTTATGTATTTGGCAATTTTGGTAGGTTTCTAGATATCCATATCTGTTTATACATAAATCTATCCTTTACAAAATTATGCCACACAAGTACTAATATTCAATACAATGTTTTGATATTAAAACTTACCTTGATTTTGTTATGATTTTTTGCATTCTTATTTGTCTAATTATTTTAGATATCAGACGTAGCTTGGTACTTATCACAGTAAGTAGGTTTATTTATTATTCTGGCTAAAATTCATACACGTAACATGTATGTGTTCATATTACAAAACGCAGCTTTTTAATTACTAATCCTTCTGGCAAAAATTCATTGCGTGCTTAAAATGATGCAACATATCTTGATCTCGAGATTGTACATGTATCATGTTGGCCGCTCACTAGCAAATAAAGAAATGAACATTTAAGGCCATATCGTACATTTAGTAATATTATACCTCTGTAATATGGATATCTATCATCTTTGCAATCTATATAAGGAAATCTATCATCAAGTTCAACAGAGTTTGCTGTGTCAAAGTCAAGTGTTTGTATCAAATACACAAGCTCCTGTGTTAGGGTTGTTCCTGTTAAAGTACAATGTAACATTCGACTTCGTCTCTTTTTTTAAATAAACAATAGAATGTCTTATTTGAAGTGAACAAATTCGGAATAATATATCCAAGCCAAGGCAGGCTGTGAAATTTCAAATCGATTCTATCAAGGTAAACTAGTATATCGTATCCATCGAATAAAACAGTTTAAATTAAAAAAAAATGATACAACAGTCTGCAAAGTTGCCTTGAATTTATTAGCAACGTCTCCTCTCGAATGAAAGCTGTGCGTTTGACATCTCAGACAATAACATTAAATACATCATAACATACAAGTGCTTTAACCAGCTTTATAATTTTCTTTTATATTTTAACAAAATGTAAAGAAAATAACGATAAATAGTTATATTCCACTGTTTCATTACTCACCAGATCGTGGAAAGGAACACACCCATATATCGTCTTCTCTCATATTAACCTTTTTGATCTCATCTACTTCACCACTTTGCATTAGTATTCCATTGTGGCGAATGAATTCTAATTGCAAACGCGGTTTTCCGCTAGGTTCTTCTTGTGGAAGCTCACTCATTTCGATTTTTGTTACAGTTTCTCTGCGGAGAGTATATCAATTCAAGGGTCTTCAAGATCTTGAATATATTAAAATTTTATAAATTGTATCGTTTAGGTTCGTGACTTTATCAGGCAATATGTAGGTTTATTTAAAACTCATTAAATTTGAAGTAGTATGTGACTACCTTTATCTAAACTGCTATTATTTATCTAAAAGTAGTAATTCAGCACATATGCGTATATTTTAAAACCCTTGTGGGACCCATAAGAGTCCCATTTGGGCCTCCCAATAACGTCAACACCCTTCGATAGGTGCGCGAAATTAACTTTATTTTGTTTTTAATAAAGGTTTTAATTTCTATACATAAAATATATAATGTATCATTTAGACATAGTTATTATTAAGAATTTAATCATAGTAGAGTAAAACGGGCGGGGGGGGGGGGGGAATCTCCTCATGCGGAGATTGCCCTTTACACGTGGCTATGCGGAGATTGCCCTTTACACGTGACTATGTGGTGATTGCCCTTTACACATGCGCACGTACCTACCCGAAGCCGTGCCCCTACACATGTTGCACCACGTGGCATACCACGTTTGGCGCCTGCTGGTGCAAAAGACCTGGGATGGAACCGGGATGTTATGAACTCGCACCGCCTACTGAAAGTTTGCGAATTATCCGGAAATTGTTGCAGACCAATGCAAACGGATTCTAACCTTTTAGGAATATCTAAGGGAGGTGAAAGTTGTTTCGCACGGTCTCCTGAATGTTTGCGGTTGTATGTGTCAAATTTTTATATTCGATTTCTATCTATATGGCACTGGTTCCTGCAAATGAGACATGCATGTTGATATTTTGGATTATTTCATTTCAAATATGCCGTCGAAAGCATACAAGTAAAACTGGACTTTAATGAGCACCCCAATGATCAATAAATGGAACCTACCCATTGTAAAATTTCAAATGAAACACATAGCTATTATGGCATACATTTTGTATTTAAAAGAAATAACTGTGGTAACTGAATGAACCAATGAAAAAAATACACATGTTCAACCAAATACAGTTGTGTTTGTTGGCTTGCATTGTAGACAGAACGTTAATAGGTATAAAATAAATATATTTATAGCACTAAGTTTACCTACTAGGCCCATGGGATGGCGCTTCAGATAGACCTCCGAACCGACCTTCCCACTTAAATGTTGGGCTCTCGCAGTGCCTGTGTCATTAAAAGAGGCGGAGGTGAAAGGTGTCTATTTCGGTGTTGTGTCTGGGGCAGGCATTTCAGATTGTGGTGGCCTACTCTAAGTGTCCCCTTCATTCTCATCATCCTCGTCACCGTCTGTTCCATCATCCTCAGACGAATCATATAGCCTTTTTGCTGGCCTATTTACAATTATAAAAAAATACATTAGTTGGTCCCTGGATGTAAGCAGTATATATCAATATATAGCTTACCACACAGTTAAGTAATTATGACGTGTGACAAATATACCCATGCATGTGAAACAGGCAAAATGCCCCTTGACTTGGACAGTTTATATAGATATCTGCGCATGCTCGAAATTAATTTATTTTTAATAGTGTATATGTGATGATTAGCAGAGTAAAACGGGTGGGGGGGGGGGGAATCTCCTCATGCGGAGATTGCCCTTTACACGTGACTATGCGCAGATTGCCCTTTACACTTGACTATGTGGTGATTGCCCTTTACACATGCGCACGTACCTACCCGAAGCCGTGCCCCTACACATGTTGCACCACGTGGCATACCACGTTTGGCGCCTGCCTCCTGAAAGTCTGCGAGTTTTCCTGAAAGTGTCGCAGACCAATGAAAACTAATTATAACCTTTTAGGAATATGTTTGGGAGGTAGAAATTGTTTGGCAACGCCTTCTGAAAGTCTGCGAGTGTTCATGAAAGTATCATAGACAGGTGCAAAAGACCTGGGATGGAACCGGGATGTTATGAACGACTTTATTTCCATTCGCACCGCCTACTGAAAGTTTGCGAATTATCCTGAAGTTGTTGCAGACCAATGCAAACGGATTCTAACCTTTTAGGAATATCTAAGGGAGGTTAAAGTTGTTTCGCACGGTCTCCTGAATGTTTGCGGCTGTATGTGTCAAATTTTTATATTCGATTTCTATCTATATGGCACTGGTTTCTGCAAACGAGACATGCATGTTGATATTTTGGATTATTTCATTTCAAATTTGGGGTATGCCGTCGAAAGCATACAAGTAATACTGGACTTTAATGAGCACCCCAATGACCAATAAATGGAACCTACCCATTGTAAAATTTCAAATGAAACACTTATTAAAAGATATGACGGTTTATTCAAGCGTATAATGCAATGAAAATAAAACAAACTTTTGCGTATATTTCTCAACATACATGTAGATTAATCAAATATTTAAAAAAGTTGATAACTAATATAATATTTCGAAAGGACATCAACTGCATACTTGTAAAAACCACAAACGGGTATCAAATAACAAGCGAGATTGTCATGGTGACATGATTAAATTACATTTTTTGAAAGAATACCAAGGACACACTGCGACCTGTAAACCGCAAGCCTGTACTTTGAATAGCGTTAATTTTTGTGGAGTGAGCGCTGTAGGAAAACGTTATTTTAATCTTGCGTATATTTTAAATGAATAGTTTTAGATAAAAGCTTATTATTTGATTTAAACTTGTTGCTAGACGTTTTTATATACTCTTAGTTAAATAGTTAACACCACCTATTGGAAAAATGACCGAGAAAGAAAAGTAAAAAAGCAACACCTTTGTTTATAAGCTACATTTATTTTTTGTCTAAATCATCTACAGGTAATAACATTTCATTAATATAAAAGCATGAGTTTTAATAAAACAGACACATGCTTTGCTCTTTCCAGATGGAACAAATGAATGAAGTCAGTCAATTCGTTGATAAAAATGTCACAGATCATAAAGTCTTTTATACAAAAGACATGCAGATCACTTTACCTTCGACAATATCGTTTAACTATTAGCCGAACAAGTTCGACAGTCCTGTTATATCACTTTCACTCAGTATCTTCCATTTGTTCAGTATCTTCTTTTTCTTCCAACTGTGGAGTAACATAATTCTCCAGCACTTTATCAAACAGAAATCTCCGTTTAAGAATGGTGTACTTTAAGGCTTCCTCCTCTTCGTAGTGTTCTGTTGCAATGAGTTGATTGACTGTCTACTTTATCGCTTTATAGATGGGATCTTTCTTCATAGCATCAAACCACACCAGTTTTCTACCGAAAATGTTCATCATGGCTTTCCTGTAAGTGCTTTTCATGTCCTCAAAGACATTTTCTCTGGCTTCACTTTCACTGATCTCGGTATCTTCATCCATAAACTCATTCACTTCGACTTCATACTGCGACTGGCACTTATCAAACGCTTCCTCTACAATGTATTCTCACGGGTCAATATCCAAACTCTTCTCAGAGGTAACAGACCTATCGTCGTCGCTGTTATCAGAATTGTTCTCATCAACAGGTCCAAAATGTCCTCTTGTACAGAAGTGTCTGACATCGCGTCTTGTTTACCATCATGACCTTCATCAACAGACAAGAATACATAACTCTGTCAAGGTTTTTGACAGAATAATGCCCCTTTTTTACTTAGAAAATACATTGAATATTGGTAAAACTGAATCTCTGAATCTTCGTCCGGATGTGCAGACCTTTTATGCCGTAACATATTATCCCGTCTTTTAAAACCTTTGAAACAGATATCACATTCAAACATCGCGCTTGAAGGATAAACTGCAAATGAGGAGGAGTCATGTAAGTGTTCATTTTAATACCTGTTCAATAATAGCGATGTTTTCATCTTCTTTTGAGGTCTGCTTCGGCTTTCTGCTCGGAGATAGCGCTCTCTGTCTAGGTTTCTTGGTACTCTTGTTACTAATACCGTCTAACTTCCTTCTGGAACCTTTGCGCTTCCGTGTTTCACTGATGTTTTTCATTCGTTGCAATTCTAGATCGATTAATGTCACTTCAGGTTTGGACTGACGTTCAAGCATACTTTTAGCCATAGCTGTCGTCTGCTCCGCTGGGAGGACCATCCGTATAAACATTTTAGAATGAGGCACATGGCTTTTACGAGATGCGCTCCTATTAAACTTCCTCTTTACTCTCTTTTCTTTTGTATCGAATATATCCATTTTCCTCAAGCGTACGTCTTCACTTCTTGACATCCAAGCAATAACTGAAGTCAAAAATGTCATTCTGTTTATTTATCGTTTAAGACTCAAGCTTTAAGACTTTTAAAAGCCACCGTTGCAGTAATATCGATATTCACACGTACATGTAAATAGGTATTCTACTTACTACCAGCTTATCCATCAGTTCGACCTTATTATTCACTTATCTTACCCTCCTCTCTCCTCCCCCTTCCTCCCTTTTCAGTCCTGCCTCCTCCTCTTCTCCTCACCTTTCCTCCTCTTACCTCATTTTCTATCTTTTGTCTTATTTTTCTCTTTTTTCCATCGCCACGATTTTCATTTTGAGAGAGGTGATATACATATCGACTGATGAAAACGGGACCAGTCCTCAAGTTGACAATGTTTGCTACAGTATCTCGCGACTTTGCACTTCCCGCAGTATTCGAGCGGTACTTCAATCTTGTCACACGCCCAGCATGCTGTGTTGGATGGTAACTGAAGTGGCGCCAAATCCATGTTATAGTTTGAGAAATTCGACATGTCTCGATGATAACGTTGCATCTTGAATTTATTTTGAGATAACACTATGGTCTTCTCCGTATTACGTAGCATCCAACGAAAAGCTGAAACGTCTAGTGAGCTCGGCAAAATATCGGTCAGTGTATTTATCGTTTAAGACTTTACCTTCTAAAAGCAGTTTCCGTTAATCTTACAGCTTTCTTCCCAGCATATGTTTCAGATGCCTCAAAAATGTTCTTTGGTCCTGAAACGCTTTTTCGCAACACACGAACTTGTAACTTTAAAGTTTAAAGTCGACAGCAATGGATCAAGAAGGTGCCGAAAATCTTATTTTTCAATGCTCCAAATGCGGTTACTATTTCTTGTTTTGGAGAAACCTTTTACACCATTTAAGAGTGTGGCATACAAGTGAGTGTTATTCTTACATATGCGTGTGTTGCGAAAAAGCGTTTAGGAAAACTCGCAGACTTTCAAGGGGCAGGCGCCAAACGTGGTATGCCACGTGGTGCAACATGTGTAGGGGCACGGCTTCGGGTAGGTACTTGCGCATGTGTAAAGGGTAATCACCACATAGTCACGTGTAAAGGGCAATCTCCGCATAGTCACGTGTAAAGAGCAATCTCCGCATGAGGAGATTCCCCCCCCACCCGTTTTACTCTACTAATCATCACATATACACTATTAAAAATAAATAAATTTCGAGCATGCGCAGATATCTATATAAACTGTCCAAGTCAAGGGGCATTTTGCCTGTTTCACATGCATGGGTATATTTGTCACACGTCATAATTACTTAACTGTGTGGTAAGCTATATACTGATATATACTGCTTACATCCAGGGACCAACTAATGTATTTTTTAAAAATTGTTAATAGGCCAGCAAAAAAGCTATATGATTCGTCTGAGGATGATGGAACAGACGGTGACGAGGATGATGAGAATGAAGGGGACACTTAGAGTAGGCCACCACAATCTGAAATGCCTGCCCCAGACACAACACCGAAATAGACACCTTTCGTCTCCGCCTCTTTTAATGACACAGGCACTGCGAGAGCCCAGCATTTAAGTGGGAAGGTCGGTTCGGAGGTCTATCTGAAGCGCCATCCCATGGGCCTAGTAGGTAAACTTAGTGCTATAAATATATTTATTTTATACCTATTAACGTTCTGTCTACAATACAAGCCAACAAACACAACTGTATTTGGTTGAACATGTGTATTTTTTTCATTGGTTCATTCAGTTACCACAGTTATTTCTTTTAAATACAAAATGTATGCCATAATAGCTATGTGCACAACATAATGAAAATTTATAGTGTTAAAATCTATATTTAAAAACAAGTTTGTGTATTCATTTAAGGTGAGGTATATTTCCATGTTTGGTGTCAAACGGTTGTCCGCTTGATGAAGGAGGTCGTGTCAAACCAGCTAGCCAGGGAATACAAAATGAAGGGTCTCAAGAGAAAGAAGAAATTTACACATTATAAACAGTATTACATTAAATGTTGCTACTTCAGTGTACCAAAGTAATACTTGATGATAAAAACTTCAGTACATTTAAATTTAAAACTATGTATGTCAAAATGAAATTCCATGGATTTACAGAAACACAGTTTCCTGGGATGTTTATTTAGGGCTCTTCTAAGTTTATATACGTAAGTATTAAAACAAATGTTTCTTTGTTGATATTTATAAATTCAAGCTACAGTAGTGGGTAATATTGGCTATTACAGTTATGTCTCTTGGTTGTAGAAATAATATTTGTCTTATGTCATATGATACACTATCATAAACACATGACATGTAGTTTACATAGACTTTTCTCTTCAAATATCTTGTTTTAAAGGTTGATTATTTATTTATTTTTTATTCTAATTATATGCATGCCTGTATATGAACCATACATGATATTATTTAATAAAGATTTAGTGTTAAAGCATATAGCGTGTTGTTTTCTTGCAGGATAATATTATAATATAATCCTTTGCCAAATAATATCTCTCTGTTCGAGGAAAAAGAGAGTTAAAGCATAAAAATATATAAATGGAAGTTCAGGAATCATGCCCCTGCTGTTACATCTCAGCTTAAAGAATTTCGCATGTTTGAAAATCTGACAAATGGTTGTTTATTGAAAGCCCAGCAAACTTAAAATTGAAGTAAATGCAATTGGATCTAGCCAAGAAATTCAAAATCTGTCCAAAATGCTAGTATCTGGACTGCCCAGTTGCCCATGTGGGACCCACATGGGTCCCATATTTCATGTTTATGGGGTAGCTCATATGGGACCCATAAGGAGCCCGGTTGCACTCCCCATCTGGGTCCCATATGGGCAGCCCATATGGGATCCATGTAGGTGCCCATAAGGGACCCATATAGATTGCTAGCTGGGTCATGATGGACACAGAGGTGAACGATGAACTTATTGAATAAATCATGCCCTGATGTTGATCATACGTTAAATTAATTCTCTACATAAAACTTATATGAACAAATACTTTATAAGTACTGCGGAGTCTTTAAGTCAGTCTGTTCTGTCGTAATTCAGTAGATAAGAGCGGCTGTCTTGCAAGCAGAAGGTGGTCGGTTCGAATCCTGCACTGGATAAATGTTTCCTCCCCGAAGAAACATAAGCACTATTTTTCGATAATATGCATATTAGTTGAAGACTTATTACACTTAAAATAGTACTGGACTTCTTAAGCTGTGGAAAGGAAAAAGGGTTTATCGCAATTTAAGTGACTCAAATTTTTCGAGTGCGAATATAACATGCCAGGAAAGTTTATGAGCAAGTTTATGAGCAGGTTTCCTAAAATGGGCTGACCAGTATTTTACACATCATAGCATCCTACCAGCAAAATGATACAAACAAGTACACCAGGCCGGTTTCTAGCCCGTTTTGTACAACTGTGATGCTTGTTTTAGCGGGGTATGAAATAAAAAACTCTTAAACTCTTTATCTAAACTAGGTTATCGTAACTGAAAGTTGAATGTATTTCTTACATGTAGAATATATATTTCCTTTCATTTGCAGTAAATACACAAAACACCATATAGAATCATCAATCATGAAGACAACGATGAGTTTTTTACTAACATTTTATTGTTTCAAACAGAAACCGTGCGGTTTTATTTATTAATGATATTTCGTTTGTGTTTCACTTTTTAGGGATAAAATACCTGCAATAATACATGTACATGTATATAAGATTAAAAATTTTAAAAAGTTAAAATTGAAAGTTATGTATATTTGTTTAACTTATGTTTAGTTTCTAATATTTAGAAAAATCATGTATGGGTATCGTATGTATGTTGCAAAAGCAGTACTTACCATTTGCCGCCGGCAAGGTATGTTTTCAGGTCAATAAGTTCAGATCTTGCATTGTAACTTAAATGTCGACGCAAATAAAGATGTTGCGATTGTTATCATTTTCTTGCTTCAGTTTAAAGGTGTTTTACCAGAATAGCACACAAAGGAAATGGCATGTATCAGATTTCAGAGAAAGTGACAGTTACCAATGCCCTTAACTTTCCTTTGAAGAAATTGGTATTCATGGTGGGGACGCTGGAGAAGGTAAGAGAAAATTTGATTATGAAGGATACAGTGTAGATATCTTCTCTTGTTTGTCAAATAGTCCTATCAAGGTGAAAGTTTGCTTTCAATGTATTTTTAAAAGTTTAAACAGTTTGCTTTAAGCTTGTTCTGAGGCATATATATCGACAAATGTATCTATATAATAGATGTAGTGGTAGTTGTGTAATTTTGGATGATCAAATGAAAGACGTCTGGGAAAGTCCCCAGCTAAGCTAATTGGTGTCACTTGGTCTCTCTCCGTCGACGTTGTCGGAGCAGTATTTCAACTAGTATATGCTAAAATGTTTGTTATCTTAGTTACTGCTTGTAAAATGAGGTGTCTGCATACATTTTCGCAGGTTTGTGCATAAAAATTACAGCAGCCGCAGTTCACAAAGAAAGATAATTACAAATACTGGATAGATGGTTTCCGTGAACACATGACTGAAGCTTCATCTAGACAGCAGGAAGCAGCACTTTGAATTATACAGTATGTTTGCTTATCATGGGAGCATAAATACTGCTTTCTTAATGCAGGACTGTTGTCTCTCTATTTAGTTCAAGGTGTTCACATTTTGAATTTTAATTGTTATGGATTTAAACAATATTAGTTTAATTTAATTGCGCAAATACCAATTTTACTACTATTATGTAAATGGTATATATGATGTGTCTCTCTCTCTATATAAATTAGTTAAAACATAATTAGTATTGAACAAATTTAATAGGACAATTGAAATAAGAAAGGTTAAACAAATGGATGTACTATTGAGCTCTATAAGTTATTTCAAATAAGGTCATCTTTGTTTTATCTTTTGTAATTCAGATGAAACAAGAGTTGTCCCTCAAAAGTGACGAATGCCCCCGAAAGAGGTGCCTCACAGTCTGTGTCCTCTCCATGTGCTCAATAAATGTGCTATGTGATTTTAAAATCCTTCCATGCATGACAGAGTAACCATGCATACAGTTTTCCATTACTTTAAACACTAAGTGTGACCTTGACCTTTGAGCTAGGGACTTGGGTCTTGCACGCGACACATCCGCTTGATGTGCTAGACATTTGTGCCAAGTTATTTTAAAATCCTTCAAAGCACGATAAAGGTATAGTCCGGACACAAATGTATGCATATATACAGGATTCCATTACCTATAAACTCTAAGTATGACCTTGACCTTTGAGGTAGGGATGTGGGTCTTGCACGCGACACGTCATCTTGATGTGCTAGACATTTGTGCCAAATTATTTTAAAATCCTTCAATGCATGACAAAGTTACAGTCCGGACACGAATGTGTGCATATATGCATATATAGAGGAATCCATTTCTTTCAAACTCTAAGTGTGACCTTGACCTTTGAGCTAGGGACGTGGGTCTTGCACGCGACACGTCGTCTTGATGTGCTAGACATTTGTGCCAAGTTATTTTAAAATCCTTCAATGCATGACAAAGTTACAGTCCGGACACGAATGTGTGCATATATGCATATATAGAGGAATCCATTTCTTTCAAACTCTAAGTTTGACCTTGACCTTTGAGCTAGGGACGTGGGTCTTGCACGCGACACGTCGTCTTGATGTGCTAGACATTTGTGCCAAGTTATTTTAAAATCCTTCAATGCATGACAAAGTTACAGTCCGGACACGAATGTGTGCATATATGCATATATAGAGGAATCCATTACCTTCAAACTCTAAGTTTGACCTTGACCTTTGAGCTACGGACGTGGGTCTTGCACGCGACACGTCGTCTTGATGTGCTAGACATTTGTGCCAAGTTATTTTAAAATCCTTCAATGCATGACAAAGTTACAGTCCGGACACGAATGTGTGCATATATGCATATATATAGGAATCCATCACCTTAAAACTCTAAGTATGACCTTGACCTTTGAGCTAGGGACGTGGGTCTTGCACGCGACACGTCGTCTTGATGTGCTAGACATTTGTGCCAAGTTATTTTAAAATCCTTCAATGCATGACAAAGTTACAGTCCGGACACGAATGTGTGCATATAAAGAGGATTCCATAACCTTCATACTCCAAGTGTGACCTTGACCTTTGAGGTAAGGATGTGGGTCTTGCACGCGACACGTTGTCTTGATGTGCTACACATGTGTGCCAAGTTTTTTTAAAATCCTTCAATGCATGACAGAGTTACAGTCCGGACACGAATTTGTAAGTGGGGACGCACAGACGGACGGACGGACAGACAGACAGACGGACGGACGGACGGACAGACGGACGGTGCAATTTTAATATGCCACCCTTCGGGGGCATAAAAAGCAAGAATATGATAATATGTTAATTGTCCGATATCCAAAACATTGTATTTTTCTTATCGGTATCGGTTTCTTATCAACCTCTTTCTGAGACACTAAGCTTAATATCATTGATGTGCCATATGCCGCTCTGATTTGTCGAAACAGTAGAGAAAAACACAAAAATAAACACGTGGGTTTTATTGAAATCTTTACAATACAAATATATACCAATTCATGACTATCAAGTAGTTTGGAAATGTACATTAGCTTTCTTAAGAATATCTAAACAAATAAATAGGTGTTTGGTAGTTTATCTAATATTTTGTCATTTAGACCAATGTATCATTACCAAAAATAGGCAGTGAAATTTTATAATTTCAACTTTTATGCGTTTTCACTTTTAACTATATTCAGATAACATTCATGAGAATAATTGACAAAATGTTTTTTGTAATAACGTGTTATTTTTAGGGTTATTCCACATTTGGATCAACGCCGATCCATACCAAAAAAAGAAAAAAAAACAATTATAAGGGACTTCGTTTTTATTCCGAAACCGCATCTACAAACATTCATGCATTCGTTTTCTTTTTCTTGTGGATCCGCCCAACGAATGTGCTTTTTTTAGATATATGATGACACAGAACACAGCATGCAACACAAAACCTCTCAGGTTGTTTATTCATGACAAAGTAAAAATAATCATGATCCAGGAAAGTCCATTCATACTGGACAAAGGCTTTAAAAGATTATTAAAACCAAAGGTTAAACATGGATACATGAGGCCTTGTTCAGGCTGTAGTTTCCTCGTGCATTGAACGATGTTTCATTGACTTAGCATAAATGTAAACCATGATAACACGACATGTGCTAAGTTGGTCTTATAGCCGTGCTAAAAGCAGCTTGTTAGTGCTGCTATTTGAGCAGTTAATATTGCGTTATAAAACTAGACTATGTATTTACGTTAAAGGGGCATTCCCTACATCTAGCAGATTATATTTTCGAAACATAGATTATGTGCTAAATGAACGTAAAATGATAAATAAATACAATTTCAAAGAAGAACCTATGGCGAAAATGCCTTATTTTACCACAATTAATCAATATAGAGGCTTTTTTCTAATAAATCGCATCCACCAATTTATTGTACAACAACAACTATACATATATTATTGAATGGTTTACGGTACTGCAGTGTATTTTAAACCGCTGATTTTATCGATAATGACTGTGAATACACAGCTGCAACTTTTGGGTTAAGTTATAGTTCTTCCAAGGTTCTATTATTTATGTTTTTGGGGTTATTTAGTTCGACATCTGTGATAGGGTAAGTCCCGTTTAGTGCGTAATATGACGATTAACAATTTTAAAAAATACATCTTAATTATTTGCTTCCGTATTAACTCTATAAATATCAACCAATACCATAGTCATCAGCAACGAGACGTATGTATGAATCTTTAGAAGCCGGTAGGTCATTTATGTATAGTAGATAAAGCTACCATAGTCATGACCCCTGAGGATCGCCTGATGAACAGGAGCCATAAACAGATTTGTTTGGGCTTATACCTGAAAAGTATGCTCACAGTACTTGCACACTGGAATGATTCATTGTAAATGTGTGACATGTTAGACTTTACCTGGTGACGTAGGAATTATCATTGCAGTCCATTATACTGTTAAATCTCAATCTGCTCGTTATGTGTAACAAAAAACAAACAATATTTACACTAATAACACTGCCATTATTTACAAGTTTGAGCACTATAACATTGGTACATGTACATAATAAAACTCATTTTCTGACATTCGGCCTGCAACCAGATGTACAGTTTTTGCAGAATGTGGATCGTTTTGGAGAACATTTTGGTTCAAGTTTATGTGTACAATTTACAACACAGAACATATCTACTTGCCATTGATTGTTTTTGTTAAGATATGCTGTTGCTTCGTTCTGTCGCCCTGCAATATCGAAAGAACGAAAACCATCGCTCAAAGTCCATCGCGACATCGTTAACAAAGAACTGGAGAACATATGATATGTAAAGGTTTAGTTTTGTCCAAAACATTAAAAACACTGTAATGTTATTTCGTGTGATCAAAAGTGAGTCCAAACTTCTCTACTTCACTTATTAGCACGTCCATCTTTTCCGATTCTTCGACCGTCAGTTTTTGCTTCCAAACTCCTGCTTTTCCTGAAAATAATCAATTAATATAGACTGAAAAAAACAAATTCGTTATCCGTTTAGTGATGTACGAATTCATATACTTTATGATTCTAATCTTTGACATATCCAAAACATTTTTAATGTGTTGTGTATATGCAAAATATGTTATCCGTGGCACATGTTTTGTAGTTTATATTTATTAATGTAATAACAATGAAGTTTAAAGGGAAAACTAACTATTGAAATGTATTAGAGACTTACTTCCTAAATAGTTCAAATCATCTTAATTGTACAAAAAACCGACCGAAAATCTCACATCTTTAATATGCATATAATAATAAAAGCATTGTTCTATTTAAAAGAAACGTTTCTTAATGTCGAAAAACTTGCAAGACAGTCTTTCGGTCGGTAATACGTCAATCAATCGTTCGGTTCGGAGGTCTGAAGATAGTTGCGATTTCATTCACATGCTTCAAAGATTAAAAAAAAATTATTTAATTTAAGTGTTTATACTTATAGTTTGTGTGTAAGGAAAGGTCTTGCTTTAAAGATGCATTGTACCACTTTTCTAACCTTTTAGACTCAAAGCTCAGAATAAGCCCAGTAAACACGCTTAAATTTTGAAGAAACTGCCGAAAAATTAGCACCGTATTTTCAGCTTGACTTGTGGACGGATTATGAACGGTCACAAGGAAAAAATCTCTTATCACTAGCACTGTGTTTCTTTGAACAAAATGTGTTTCACGTCTGCTTGGCAGTTGTGAATATATAATAGTATTTTAACTTTATTTTAAAATAAGATTGTACCTTGATTGATAAAACGACCAGGTGCCTTATCATTTATATGCTTGATGTCTCTCCAATATGCCATATTGCATTTATCATTTTTTCTCATATTTTTAACAGAGCAATGTTCACATATTCTGGACACGTCATCCTCAGTTAAATTTTTTTCCAGAAATGATGCAATTTTTCTGACCTCTTTCGCCATATCCTGTAATAGAATAAACAATAAACAAGCATAGAACCAGCAAAAAGATACTTACTGTACACAAACCTATAGAACTTCTTTTATATGCAATTCTACAACGTAATGAGTAGAAATCGTGAAATGAAAAGAATGACTGGATAAAAGCTGAAAGAGGTCAACTGTTCTGAATATCAATAGGACAATAATTTCGATCACTGACAGACAGTTATTCTGCTCTGATGTTGTACTGTTTTATTGTCTAGTATGTGAAAGTAAATGATTATTTTAACACTAATCATTGTATTAACGGTGTTTTCCGTACTGAAATCCCTTTACTGTACAATACTCAAAATAGAAAGGTTATATTTGTTTTAAAAATACCTTTACTATATCTTCATACTTAAGAAACAGTAATTTGCTGTCATTCCTTCTTTCCCAGTACTTTAAAACATGTCTTGGCCATGGACACTGAATTGCTTTTATGCAAAATACATGTGTAATAATTAAAACAAATCATGATAAAGAAAAGAGTTAAAATACTAATAATTACATAGAAGATTATACAAATGAATGCCAATAGAAGAGATAAATGCCTCTAGAACTGCTGCAATTCTCCTGTCATTTTTATATTCATAGAGATAAAGACATGGCTAGGAATTAGTCTGGTAATGTATTTAAGGATAAGAAAGCGTAACTCCGTTTTATTAAATTATGGTTATTACTTCAAAAAACAGTTTAGTTGCGTTGCACTTTTGAAGACGATATGGATAACGATATTGATAACGATGATCTAATTCTAAACTTGGCCATAGCTCAAAGCCGCCCTTTAGCTACACTAGCAATTCTTTTCAATGTCAGACAATATAAATGATATACCCTTGCCGTCGATGAAAGCTTGAAAAAATGAATTCCATGTCTTATTTTCCTCTCTAGCAACTTCATCTAACCAAAGTAGCAAATTAAAAAAGGACGCAACTACATCTTTAGGATTCCGAGCCACATAAATAATCTGAAAATGAAAATCGTCAACAAAATGTTTCTCATGCACAACATACAGTATACAAAGTGCAATCGACATGGTTTAAAACACTGGGTAAACATTTAATTTTTGAAAAAACGTTAACCTCGAGTCCATTAATTAGTATCCATATAACTAAACTAGTATACAAGTGTCTTCAGCAGTTAATGTTGTTTTAATGGATGATTTCATTTAGAGTAATAGTAGATTGTGTTTATGTCAAATTTACCCGGCCCTTTCCATTCTGAAGCTGGTCAGGTAGAAAATCGTAGTGCATGTGCGATTTTATCATACGTGGTGATAGCATTTGGTCAAAATGTTTTACTCCTGAAATGTTGAAGAATGTGGTTTATTATTTACATCGTATCATAACTAAGGGTATCACTACAACAGAATCAGGGTAAATGACACTATTTTCAAAATTAAATGTCTGTTGTATAACCTTCGCGAAAAAAGAATATTCATGCAAATTGGATTATATTTCCTTATTTCCGCACAGTCGGCATATATTCTTACACCCTCGGCAGACAAGCATGTGTTTTTGTAAACACTGTATATCATGTTATGCTTCATTAGGTTCAATGTGCGTGTAATACGTCGGCAAATAGACGGAGCTATTACATGAAAGTAGAATTTCATTGTCTACCAACAGAGGTTACGCAGTCACCCTGTTAATTAACATGCACATGGACTTCTCTCTTTTTTGGCTTATGAGAGGTCGATTTAAAGTGTTCTCTTGGGATGTCAATATACCTTGGCTTAAGCATGAAATGTCTGCTTTTAGTGCTTTATGTCTATGAAAAGATATTTGCACGCGCTCAAAACACAATCCGACATCGAGCCTGCACGCATACGAGGGTTAAATAAAACCTGGTTAAATCGTGTCCAAGTTCGTTTTCAAGGTTGTCTAAAAGTGTCAGCATTTGCCTCAGACGTCTTAGTTTTCAATATCCAGGAGTTGTCGGCATAGCTTTTAAATTCATACATACAAAACGTGTTCCATACGGTAACTGTCGTTTGTACGGAAGGCCTAACCTGTGTTAACCCGCGTATACGGTTTATTAAGTAATGGGCGGTGAAAGGATTGTGTTTGTCAAAAATCTATCCTCTTTCTAACATTATGCCACACAAGTCGACATGTTATTCCTTATTTTAATAAACTTAAATAATATTACCTCTGTAATATGGATATCTATCATCTTTGACATCTATAATAGGAAATCTATCATCAAGTTCAACAGAGTTTGCTGTGTCAAAGTCAAGTGTCTGTACTAGGTACACAAGCTCCTGTGTTAGGGTTGTTCCTGTTAAAGTAACATAATTCGACTTTGTCATTTATTTTCAATAAATAATGGAATTTCTTAGTTGAAGTGGATTAGTTCCAAATTATCAGCTTTACAGCCAAAGCGGGCAGTAAATTTGCAATTGCATTTTATCAAAGTAAACTCGTAAATGGTTTCAATTAAAGGAAACATTTCAATTTAGAAATAGTGAAATAGCCATACACACTCTAGTTTCCACACAGTAGTAGATCTGACTGAGCGACCAAGTATATGATAGTGTTTATTAAGTCGAATTTTAACAATTAAGAAACCCTAAGGGAGTGAGCGGTAGAAACTCTAACTTACCTAGTGTTTAACCTCATTTGACCTTTTGCATAGCCACCAGTTTATATTCTTGCACGGCCCTGGGTGTATATAGGTCCGTGATTATGGGCGGAGTGATTTCAGTAGTTATTTTTTAATAAAAAGGAAAGACGTTTATGTGAAAATCTGATCGATTCGAATGGTGGGCGAATGAGGTCAAACACTAATGTTACATAGGGATCAGCCAAGGTTCTATCCCTTACAATAATTACTATCATAATTTTATCAGCAAAGTTCCATCTCGAATGACTATACATGTAATATCAAGACCGAATTTATCGTAGTCAAACTTAGGTTAAATACAGTTTGCCATTATATTTATTGTGAAAAGTATGTATACGTACATGTATGCCATGTCGGTGCATTAAACATAAATTTTAATTATCTGATAGTATGTAAAGAAGTAATAGAGCTATGATAGGTACATTATGAAAATCAAAGCAGTCACAAAAATGCTATAAGCACCTGCAACTATTCAATCCCCATTATCATTTCAAACGAGCACCATGATATTGTTTTGTGACGCGGTATTCATTAATAAGGTATCGTATGATATTTAAGCACATACTCCTAACACATACATTAGGCAGCTTTACAGTTTGTGTTAAGATCATATAAATAAAATAATCATATATCGTAAACTACTCACCAGATCGCGGAAAGGTACACACAAATATATCTTCTTCTCTCATATTCACCTTTTTGATCTGATCTAGTTCACTATTTGCCACTAGTATTCCGTTGTGGTGAATGAATTCCAACTGCAGGCGCGGTTTTGCGCCAGGTTCTTCTTGTGGAAGTTCACTCATTTCAATTGGTTTCACACTTTCTTCGTAGAAAATAAATCAATTCTGTCAAATCAATTTTGTTACAGTAACAGTTATCTCCCACTACAGGAGTTTTATCTTTACAGTCGGTGTCAAATAAAATGGGCTACATATACATGTATGACACACTTTACCTTGGCGGTGTTAAAAGATTACAAATTTATTTAGGCAATATACAGGTCGGCTAAGACGACATCTTCTAATTTATTCATATTACAGTTGTGCTCATGTGTAACTGTGTAACTTTTGTTTATCGATATAACCCCGGGTCAAAATTGACTCCGCCCAAAGAGTAACTTGATTTTACATAGGCTTATAATCTCTGAATCCACAAGGCATAGAACTAAGATATTTAGCATGAAGCATTCCCAGGTGGTCTACTACAAGCAGAATCAGGGTTAATGACACTATTTTCAAAATTAAATGTCTGTTGTACAGTGGCGCTCACGTTTTTGTTCCGTTTTTCGGCAGGAAAACGCGAGCAGCGCCCGTTTTTCGCCCGTTTACCGAACGGGGCGTTTTTCGGCTCGCACCGTTTAAAAAAACGCGTTTTTCTGCCCGCCCCGTGAAAAAAAACGGCTGGTTGCACTGCACATGCGTGAAAAGCGAGTTCCTGCGTTTTTTCCCGTTTTTTTTACCGGAGTATCAAATGCGCATGCGTGAAAAGCGAGTTCCTCCGTTTTTCGCCGTTTTTTCCGGGGTAGCAAATGCGCATGCGCCACATGTGTTTTTCTTCACTGTTTTAATTTTTTGTAAAATTATGCCTATCCGTTCAAACTATTAAAAATCGCGAGTATAATTATAGATGTTAAGTTTATAATGTGGTCCGATTAAGATTGTTTTTTTTGTTTCTTATTTTCAAAAACAAAGTATAACTACCACCAGCCTGTTAGATCATTACTTCCGCGTTTTCATCAGAACATAAAATAAGCGGGTACATATCCGCAGGGTCCGTATATTACAGGGTTATGAAACGGCCGATTACGGGAAATAAGATGTCCCGGGTCACGTGACCTATTGGCCGTCACTTCCGCTTCCTCGTATTAGCGAAAAAATCTAACGTGAATTCGTAGGAACAAAATCTTTATAATATTGTATTATTTGTACGAGTTTTTACATCGTTGTGATACTGAAATATGAGGTAAGTGTCGTTTTTAAAATTTTCATCTTTATTTATTGTTTTTTTGTGACCGAATGGTCATAATAAGCTGTTAAAAATGGAGCATTTTTGTGGAGAATTTGAAGCGGGTGACGCCATTGTTGAAAATCATTGAAGATGGGTATGTTCTGTAAATGTAAACTTGTTGCGGTTTGAGTACTTTCCTAATTTATCAGATGTTTTGGATAGTTTAAAGTTTGATTTGATGTGTTTAAAAAAAATAATGGAGTTTATTTTTGGAAAAAACCTTTTCTGAGCGATTGAAATTGGTGTAGTTTACAAAATGTCCAAAATGAGGCTTATTTAGGTGACGATGATCTTTTTACACGTGAAATTTGTTTGCACACATTCTCATTGATCGTAACGATATATTCAAAATGTTGATTGCTTTCAAAAGTATAGAAGTTGAGTTGATGTGCAAACTTACACATTCAGCGTGAGACTGCATAGTTATTTAAATATCAATGTTTTAAAATAGCATAAAATAGCATATTGACAAATTTTTCAAAATGGCGGTATATTTAGGTGACGATGATACCTTTTGTTTGCACATATTCACGAAGAACGTCTGCGATCTTTTTAAATAAAACAACTGCTTTGAAAAGGAAATAAGTCAAAATTTCGAGTTATCATAACCATTTAGTATGAATTTGCATAAATACTGGAGTATCAGCGGTTAAATACTTGCATTTTTTATGTATTTTTACTTTCACTTTCCATATAAAATGTACTATAAGCAATTTTGTCAGTCCCACATTTAACAGTTTTCTTCCATGTTACATGCATGTACATTGTATATAAATACGTATTTGTGAACATTTCATATCTATACATTATCGCAACTCTCTTTCTAAAATCAATTACTTTTTTCCAGATCCTGGTTTTGATGATTTCATGAGGAGTGTTTTCATTGACAAACGCGAAGATGCTTATGAACAGATGGAAGAATTGATGGACAGTGATGGTTGCATGGCAAATGAATTTTTTGTGATCTTGGACAAACCTCACAAGTACTCCGAGAACGATGACTTGGATGAATTTGTTTTGAATGAAAGAGTTACACAATTAAGTATTCTAAAGCAAGAACATGATTGATAGGAAACATTAAATTCTTTGTACATTGTTGATTCTCTATTACTACATGTATTAGTGTATACACGTGTATTTGATTTTAATGAGACATAAAAGATTCATGAAAAGATAATAAATTATCTTAAACCTACTACGTCTATATTTTCATTTTATCATATTTTGGTTGTAAAAGAAACACAGTTGTCCTTGTGTGCACACTGGTCATTCAGCCTTTGAAACCGGTGCAGATCATGACCAGTCTGCAGGTATTTAGTTGATAGAGTCTTATGGAGCACCCTTTGAATATGCAATATTATTGTCAAAATTGAAGGGAGAAGCCCAAGCAAGGTTAGGATAAGAATTTAAGGTTATGTTAACAGAGGTAAAATTAGTTTGATTATGACTCAGATTTTAAGCACCATACACAAAGACAAAGATATTTGCCCTCATGTGTCCCCGTATTCTAGAAATTGAGGCATAGCCTTTAACACATTTATCACAAGCATAAACACTCTTTTTTTGTCCTTTTTCAGAGGCTGAATATTCTCTGATTTTTTTCTTTTGTCGACTGAAAGTCATCATCACTGAAAGTTCACTTTCATCATGGGTATAATCCCCAAGCAACAAATCAAGATCTAAGTCCTCATCCCAGTTACAAAAGTCGCTCTTACTATATGCCATTCTAAACTTGCAATGTCCGTAGACAGAAATGAAAGAAAAAACTAGAGAAACTTGTTATAGCTCCTTTGATATCCACAGTTTGGAAACGTGGCATTAATTAATTAAATAATTGTTCTGTTTACCCTTTAGATCTCTTAAAACTAGTGTTATTACACAAATACCGACCAAACAGATAATTATATATTATTAACGGGTTTGTTTATAGCGCAATTAATGTTTTAGAGGTCAGAAAACAACATTTGTTTTATTCACAAGACCCTAGATCATAAATAGGAAAGAAATTAATAAATAAAAAAAAATTAAATAAAATACAACGGAAAAGTTTTCACACGTATTTCGGAGAAGCTTGGACGGGAGGGGGTAACCGGCAAAGAAGAAAAGAAATTATAAAGAGATTTACATGTCCCTTTCAATATATTAAAAATAATATATTGAAAAGTATTCATTTTATTAACCCTTTAACTTTGAAAATATAATGGAAAAGAAGAGGAAAAGTGTTATAAAAACAAAGCATTTTGTTCGCACATATATTTTTTTTCAGCATAAAAAAAACAGTTTTCATCGCGTCAGTTTGCGTCTAACTCGTTTTTTCATAGTGAATTTTATATATTATGATTTTGATATTTATATTGATAGAATCAGAATTTTATTGCCGAAAATTATGTGAAAATCATATCAAAATCGAAGAAAAAATGTCTTTACAGTAACGACATTAGTATCAGTAGGGTACAATATTTCACGCATAAACACGCTTCCGCTCGATAAAGCCGTCGCATTCATAAATACAGGTAAACCGGCTCGGAAAAAATCGATAGCACGACATCATATTATAGCTAATTCACCATTATAAGTGGAGTTTCATAACCCTGTAATATACGGACCCTGATATCCGACAAGATGGAGAGCGAGGGGAAGGCCTTGTGATAGATAGAAATAATTTAGCACCTCCACTGTCCCTATTATGTTACTATGAAAAATCTATAACCAGTAGATATACATTTAATTAAATTAAACCTGCTCGATCATATGATTTCAGTTATCAAAATAAAACTATAACATCGGCAGTTGAGAATATTCTTGGCCATGCTTCTGGTTCAATTAACATAGATTCTTTAATTTGTCCATGTACAAAATTTCCATATTCTTGTTCACAACTTAATCGCTCTCGAGACTAACTACTATAGGAATCGCTCTTGTCAGACTTTTCATATCCTGATAAATTGCAAAACGTATAGTAATATCACGGACCTATATACACATGTATATAGGTCCATGGTAATATATTTAGGAAATAGATTTCACTTTTGAGTGATACACCAGTAAGTATATCACTGCGGGGTGTGTAAATGCGTAGTAATCTAATTACGAAGGCCTGAGTGATTAATTTCGAAGCATCTACCAACACACAGTGATATAATAACCGGTATATCACTTAAAAATAAAATCTATTTCCACTCTAAACCGTTAATCTAAACAAAAACATGTTCGATGGGGTACTATTTGCTGCATTTTCATGAAGTCGCTGTCTTGAAAGTTGTAGTTTTCCGTGCATTCCATGCATTTCGTGAAATTTTGGCTGTTCTTTTTTACTTCTCAAAAAAGCGCTATACGTCTTATTTTTGTTGTGTCTGATATTGCTGGCGATACCGGAAGTGTAGAAAATTTTACTGCAATTTTTTTTTAAATCACGTGAATTCATTAACAACAATACCAATCCAGCATATTAGCACAGGCACACTCGTAGATTTCGTGTGAAAATTACAAGGGAGGTAATTTCAACAGTCAAAAATAGTTCCAGACCCCTAGCGTGATATACTTAATAGTTTTATCACGCTCAAATCCTTCTTTGTGTATATAGGAGAAATTTCCAATCGTGTTAGAATATGAGTTATACTAACACAAGTGGCATAAACATAATAAGGTTGTTTATTATTTTACGATAAAATACAGTACTTTTATCAAAGGCCGGCAAGGTGCTAAAAAGGAAGTATTTGCAAGACGTATGTAAACAACCTGTCCAATTGCATTTTGTGTTTTCAAGTTACAATGATGTACTGCTACAAGTTGAATATAGACGTGCAAGAAAAAATTGTAATAATAAATATGTGCCATCATTTCATCGTTTATTCTAAAATGATTCATGGTTTTGTCTCTATGTACAAAGAATTGAAAAATTATGCTGTATTAAATCATAAACAATGCAGGAACCGATATGCTGTAAACATTACGTCATATTGCACCGCATGACGTTAAATGAGTGTTTGCATAGAAAACGCTTTGCATTTATTAACCTTTTGAAATATCTGGTCATGTTAGAATCAAAATATCATCCTTCTCAGCTTTGTAATAGTCTTATAAACAATTATCTGTCGTACTGATGCGCTGTTAAAAATGGTTAATTACTGTGTATTAGTGCTCCAATTCATTGTTTTTTAAATGATGAACACCGCTAGAACGGATGTTATTTCATAAATAAAATAGTTATTCGTTCAAATGCAAAAAAAAAATCACTTGTGCTATGTACTCATTTTTTAAAAATTACTAAGCATTTGAACTCCTGTGTTTTATTCAACAACAAGTACAGGGACACATTATTACTTCATAAATAAAATTTACTTTGAAGTATTCACACTTCCTTCGGCAAAGTCATTAAATTCTATTTGTTAACAACTGAATTATATACTGACAGTTATTAGTTACTGTCTGTCATTGCCGTGACACAAAAAAGCACGCAGCTAAGAAATGACAGAGAAATTGCAGCTTTTCGCTTACTTGAAAATACCACAGTACGGGGTGTAACCATACCAGTATGTATCGCATCTCAAGGAAATTGCAATATACCGGTCTTATCGTGCACCCCTACTCATTGCACATGTTACAGATGGACTGCCTATTTTACTTGCCATAAGGATACTTCTTCCTTAATTTGGCATTAAAGTGATCAAACCCATGACTCTTGTATTGATGCAAACACGCAATTACTGCCCCATAGCAGCTCTACCATTTAGCTAAAACTAGAATTAAGGCAAGTATTACTTTTAACTTTGGATTTTATCTCAAGGCATTTAAACGAAGGCAGTGGTAAGGTAGCCGGATACAGCTTCATAGACTTTGTATAACTGTGAAAAATAATCGATCAAGTGGAACACGCCAGTAGTTACTGTGAAATAGGTCTCGAACAAATGAGGGAGAAAAGAATGGATAAACACACCATAGTCAAAGCGGCAACTATAACAATGCCCCACACCCCCACCTCAAGGTAGCATAATAAAATAGAACTATCACTGAAGGTAATGAATACCCCCAAAAAAACCCATCTCTGAACGCCATACTGACACAGTATTCTTAATTATATCACATTTGATGCTTATAATTGGACTATGCACAATGACTGTAGGCATGCTATTTATCTCTTCTGTGTATCATTATTTTGACCAGAGGGTTAAGAAAATCAGAGTGCACAATATTTAATTATCTTAAACACCTGTCACCTTGACGTAGTGACCCAAAACATTGACCAAGTCCAACAAGGCATGATATTTATTACTTTGTGAAATATCATTAATTTGTGATAAGGGGTTTTGGAGATAGAGTGCAAAATATTTTACTATCAAAAGCCCGTTAATGTGACCTTTGACCTAGTTACCAGAAATATGGACCATGCACATCAAGGCATGGAACGTATCATTTCTGAGAATAATGATTTAATTCTAACCAAGAGTTTTTCAGGGATTGAGTTCCGTAAGTCTACGGATAGACGGACAGACAGTCAAGCTGAATCCAGTATACCCCCTTACACTTTGTGCAACTGGGGTATAGAAACATTTCCGCAGGTCGAGACATTGGTAAATTGTTTTGAAGGTGACTGAATAAAAATTAGCCACTACAATAAACAGTCCTGTTCTTTCAGTTTTTCCTATTTTTTATTTTTGTTTTTCATACACAAGAATATTATGACTGAAAGCTGCAATGAAGATTCATTCTTCAAGAGAACTGAGTTCCATTTAAGTTGCTCATCTGAGCAACCAATAACATTGTTATTAATGTCATTGTCGTTCTGTCATTGTCATTCTGTAGTAACCAAAACTGTATGTACTGCAGTACTAAATAGTATTCTATTAAATTGCTAAAGCACTGCATTTCTGCATTGTCCAAATCAATTCAAAATCTCTCGATGCATTAAAAAGTTACAACCTGAAAAAATTGAAAAAAGTTCTCATGCGTCCACTTGTTATCAAAGTGCGACCTTGATATTTGAGCTTGCATTCACCATGCTGTGATTACAATTATATATATAAATTACTAAGGTTATTTCGCATGCTATATTCTTCATCACCAGCTACTGTTCTAGAGTTTCAATGACTTCTCTTATAAGAACAAAAATTCACAGCTAGCATAGCATTATCACTTCAGCTGCAACTTGGGATTGTATCCAATATGGATGTTGTCTGGCCAAATGATGTTTCTTGTGAGCTATCAATTTGCTGATTTTACTGTTGTTCTTTCCTTATCTTCATCTTCAAAAAATCAATGTACATGAATTCCAAATATGAGTAAACTCAGCGAAGTTCTTCTTTAATGTTAAGTGCATGTTGTCAATACATCAAGTGTTCCATTGTCTCACCTCAATTATCAATTCTTTTCATTTGATGCTTTTGTTTTCCTGTTTTGTTTATTCCGTTGAAACTGAAAAATCTACTTTTATGCATATGATGTCAAGTCTCATCACCAAGGTAATATGATGAATAAAAAAAGAACTTCATCTTCTAAACTGATACAGCCATCTGGATCACCACAGAATCCTTCAGTTAACAATTGCAATGATAGACTGTTTTCTGTTGTTTTCATATCTTGGTCTATTGAACTTCCCTCAGCACTGCATGTACATGACGCTTTTTTCTACAATAAATTAAGAAGAAAAATTATCAATTGCATTTTGTCTTACAACTAATAACTGATACACATACTGAAAATTTACTGACTGAATAGTTAACAGTGCAGGTTATGATCAGACTACATGATTTTGATCTGCACAAGAGGCAAAAGTGTAAGCAAATTGCTAAAAACTAAACTAGATGCCCACGTGCACCATGTCATCCCTGCCAGATGTCAAAAGGACTAACTCCTTACCAAATAGAGATAGGTCAAAATTCACCAAAATATTGGATGTAACATGCATGTTGTACCACATAAAGGTAGTCTTGATTTTTCTCTACAGCGAGTAATAAAAATGTTACAATATAAGCTATTTATAGTAAAACAAAGGGAAGAAATTCTAAAAACAAAGGAAGCTCATGGTGGTGAACATTTGTGCAAGGTAACATCAAAATCCCTCCATACATGAAGAGGAAATGCTGTGGACAAAGATATTTTTGAATTTGACCTTTAACCTCTAAGTGTGACCTTGACCTTAGACCTAGGGACCTGGTTCTTGCACATGACAATCCGTCTCTTGATGGTGAACATTTGTGAAAATTAACATCAAAATCCTTTCATGCATGAAGAAGAAATGCCCCGGACAGTCATTCTTGAGTTTGACCTTTAACCTCTAAGTGTGACCTTGACTTTAGACTTAGGGACCTGGTTCTTGCGCATGGCAGTACGTCTCATGATGTTGAACATTTGTGCCAAGTAATTTAATAATCCTTTGATCCATGGATAAGTTACAGCCGAGTCAAACTAAATTCAGACAGACGCAAGCTCGCTCACAAGGACACACGCATGCACATGTATACACCGAACCATTATTTGGACACCTATATTGAGCTTTCGTAAGCTGCTTGGCAAAAATGGTTATGATGTTTAACAAATATGTTGACCCAGGAATCAAAATGTACAGGATTTACAGTAGATTGTCTATGTAGTGTATTAGGATTTGTTTAATGCAACGTAATTTATCAAACTTGTAATGTTTGCTAAATATAAAATATTTTTAAGCTAAAATGAATTAGTATGAACTAATGACTTTTCGAGCTGAAGGCTGATTCTGGCTGCCTGGCCATCATTTTGAAGTAAAATCTTTTATTTTGTGTGATTTATTGTTAAATGTCTTAATATTATTAAACTCCCTAAATGACAGATGTAATATCACAGATCTATAAACCTTGAGCAGCATTTTATAGATTCAAATCAAAATACTCTGTGTTTAAACTTTGTGTACTTAGTGAAATCCTAGACATTTCTAATTCTTTGAGACTCTTAAACATATCTGGACTTAAACTGCCTGAATGATTGAACTGTTATTTAAATAAAAAAAAGATTGTCATATTTTACATAGTGTCTAACTTGGAACTCATTAAAAAAGACTTTACTACTTGATATCTGATATTTACTCAAAATTTCCCATAGAACAACACTTCTTCAGTTTAGTTTTTAAACTTCCACAAATGATTTTCAATCAGAAACTTCCAATTTGAAAAATAATTCTACAATTCCAACTATGGTTCAATCAACTGATTATGAAATACAGCTGTTAAATGCATTTCAATAAAACTGAACAAATGGTGCGAATATAAAATAAAGCGTCCCGCTGACTAATAGTTCTTCAGTATAGCCTGAATTTTGACCTTGAATATTGAATAACTATAAGTATAAACTAAACTAATTACAGTAAGATCTCAGTAAAACCATGGTTCAGTGCTCAAAATTGAGACTATAGTGTACTTTATGGCCCCTCTGACATATCTATGTTATGTAATCTTACATAACATACTGATAAGGGAGAAATTGAAGCAAAGGTTTAAGTACTGCCTAAGGCAATAAAACAACTTGAATAGGCTGTGGATTAATGAGGGACCAGCTTCATTTCTTAAAACAAGAGAATAAGATTAATTGTTACAATGAATAATGTACAGACCACTTTTTTCTACTAGTTTTTTAATGAAAATGAAAGCTATCAGAACTGCAGCATTTTGTTGAAAATCCCAAGTTCTTTAATAATACCAGACATTAATTTCTGCCTTTCTGATTCAAATGCAGAAAATGATAAAAATATTTCACTTTTAAAATTGTGATCTTTTTCAACAGTGCACACTATTGGCAAATAAGTATTGTTTAATAATCAACATACCATCAAGTCCAAAATGTACAGGGTGACTGCATGTATATTGAATTTAGGGGGTTAAAAGCTGTGGACAACACACAAAGTTAAGGAAACCTAAAGCAATATGCAATAAGACCATCACTTAAATAAAGACTGTTTCAGAAAATATCAAGTATATTATTGGTCATGTTGGTACATTAACCTAATACCACTGGCACTGGACACTAAATCAATAGAAAAGTAAAGGACATACACTGGTAACTTTGTTTATAACAAACTCATTGGTACCATATCATTATCCGGAGTTTGTTATATCCATATAACATTTTCATAAGAAAAGTAAAATAAAGAAAGAATCTCGGGCAGAGAAAATATATTCCTTATATCCTGATTTCGCTATATCCACAGTCTTACATACAAATTTTACTATAAATCAAGTATCATTTCTTAATAAAATATCATAAAAACCAGAATACACAAAATTTAATAAACAGTTTTAAGAAAAACATGTAGCACTGATTTCTGTGAATGCTCTTTAAGAATGGTGTTGATTACCGGTAATGTTATTTTACATTGAAAAAAAGAGTCACCCCAAAAAGTTCCTGTCTGGCCGGTCAGGGAGAGAGGGATAACATGTACATGACGCCATGCAATCCTTCTACAATTGGCTTCCTTCCATCATTTCGAAAACAAATTTCAGTATAGCATCGCCCCTACTTAAAGGACCAACCATTTCTGACTTTTGTAACACTTTCTTAAAGCACATTTACCTGCCGAACTCTATGCTTTAACACCAGACACTGGTCAGTCAGGACTATATAGATGCATACGTTAACCATTATTTAACTAGCTGTCGGTTCAGCAACCGGCCAATCAGATCTAACCACTGCTGGGATTCAAAACTTTGACCCTCACCCTACTTCCAAGGCAGATGCCACTATACCAAAAGTGACAGTATGTATGCATTGGCAAAGTGGGCAGGGAGGGGGCGGGTTAGAGAACCAGACCTTTTCATTCTAACATGTGGGAGCAATTGAAATTGCAAGTGAAAATCTATCAGACACTTTTCACCCATGTACAGCTATTTCATTGTTTATCCAAGGTCGGAATAGAAAAACTTGCTACAGTAAAGTTATCTGCTTTCATATTAAAAAAATTATATGATGAAAATTTGATTTAAATTGCTTCTTAGAAGGACACTTGTTGGTAAACAGAGAAGTAACTTTTACATGTTTCATTAACCCTTAAGTCCCTGTCTCAAAAATACATGGTTAATATTTCATTGTCGATATATACCAACAAAAATGCTTTAAATTTGCATTTGTGCATATAAATGTTAAATACTGCAATGTACAGCTGCTGTTTCTCTTCCTCAGTAACCAACACGCCAGTTTGAGCCCCCAGAAAGAAATACCTGGCAGTGACGGTCAATTTTTTATAGGCTTTTTTGTCATGTAAGTACTTATGTCGCTTAAAGGGGCACTCCCTACAAAGTACATCTAGCAGATTAAATTCTCGAAACAAAGATGTGTTCAATGAACGCAAAATGATAAATAAATACAATTTCAAAAAAGAACCTATGGCAAAAAATGCCTCATTTTGCCACAATTAATCAGGTAAGGTGACTCATCAGCTGTCATTGCTGGTCTCTATGCATCTATAACTTTTAATAATTATAATAACCAAGAAGTTGACGATCTTTGTTTACCTTGAAACTAGATTGTTTTTATAATAGCTCTATGTTTTCAAAAGTATGACATCACGGCAAAGCTGAGAATAGGTAAAACTGCAAAAATTATCAGTACCCGGATGTGCGAGCTGAGAATTATTTTTATGAAAATTAAGGGAAATCGTACATGCACAACTTAAGGACTACGCACCACGTTAGAACAACAAACCACAGTACCTTTAGTACCATGAGTACTGTACAGGGATACAATTGTTTATGAACTGTTAACTTAAAGTCTATTAAAACCTGACATTTTACCATATACCGGTATCTGACGGTCTGATCATAAGATATAGATATGTAGGTTATATCCCTTACCCGAAAAGACAACAAGAAAATTTGTAAATTTATCATGTTTATATCATTATGCCTCAATGTTTTATCAATGTTTCACGCCCATAATAACACAAACTGAGTTAGCATTCTACTGATTCTGTAACAGCAGCATGTGACCACTGGAATTATACTGTCAGATACTGTAGTGTGGTGTCTATTTTCGTGTTTTCCTTGTGATGAACCCTAATGTCCATAACAGTTTGTCAAATACCAAATTATAATTTTCAGCTCTGCATTGTGTAACAGCATTTTCCTGAAGTTGAATTTTTCATACCAGTACTGGTTGAAGTCCTACATCCGGACGCTATTTAAACATATTTTACGATAACTCTGGTAATTTTTGTATCTAGCAAACTTTTAACAGAAGTAAGTTAGGTCTTCTCCCAAAAGAAAACTTCTAGGAAAAGATCATTTATATATTTTTGCGGCCAGGTAGTGAGGTCACCAAATTGCTTAATTATATTGCCCAACTGTACCATGTATCCGGACAGCATTTTTAAAAAAGATTTTATTTTTTGTGATGTTAGCTTTTGAATTGTGTAAAATGTTTCAATCATTTGACACATAAATGAAATTTCATGAAAAAAGTTAAACTTGTGATTTTTATTTGCCGGGCCTCACAGAAATATTGAGCATGCACAGTATGTCATTTTCAATTTCCTCTCGACAATGTTAACATGCTTTCAGTGACTAACAAAATAGTGAGATTTCTTGATCAAATTATTAATACTTACATTATACTGTCATTTTTGCACTTTGATGATTGAAATCAAGTGTCTGTTTGATCAACAATATATATGACTGTAAATATTAATTAGGAAATAATCTATGACTTTGAGTGCTTTATCGCAATTGAAGCATTCCACCGCGAGGCGATGTGCCTGGCGGAATAATTCACTAGGACAAAGCCATAAATCATTTTGATTCTTATTATCTTATAAGCCGAAATGTTTTAAAATGATCGTAACTACTACGGACCTTTTTTCAGTTCGGCAGTAATGTGTAAAATTGCATACATAGTGGCTGTTGGAATTCACTCATCTATACAGGCAACCATTCAAGATAACACACTATATTATACAAACTTATTTTAGTTTTAATCATCTAATACATGAAATATAAAAAATAACTGACTGTGACATTATGCAGAAGATGTAAGATTCAGAACCGAACAAAGGAGACAATCAATTAAATGCATACTGTAATTTAAACTTTTGAACGTTTTAATGTGGAGTAATGACGTCAGTGTGATGACATAAACGTTTTCATTCTTTGTTTTGTCTCCCGGAATCAAAACAATGCATGACTGACTGTGAATGCTGAATTTCTTGACTTTTTGAAAGGAAAGCAATGGGACGGTACTCTAAGGGCTACTTGACGTAATCAAAAATGATTTTTAGGCTCTTAAACAAAACTTTTTCATGTGACTGATGTACTTATACAATATTATTCCTCTTTCTATATATTTGATTTAATTTAGTGCACTGGAGTACAGTAGAAAAGTCGGAAGGAGCTACTTTCATGTCCGAAACTCTGCCTACATAAAGCACTCGAATTGACTTATTGAAATAAACCATACAGTAGGCATATTAGAACAATAAATCACGCATTTTCGCAAGTGTCTGGTTTGATTGTCGTCCTTGTCTGGTGGTCTCCAACCAGTATAGTAGAAATTATTATTTTCAATGCTTTCCAAATATTTTGTAAACATAACATGAGCTTAATATTAGTAATAAATGCAAGACACCTACATTTCTGGCTGTAGTGACCATTTTTTGTGTACTCTATGTCTAGAGTGGTGGAACCTTTGCTGGCGGTATCCTTATGCTGGTGAAAAAAAAATGCTATTTACAGAAAAACAGATGAAGAAATAATTTTCAAGGTATATTCAGCATTGATAGTCGATGAAATGCTTTTACAGCAAACATAGTGATAGCCGCGCATGCAGCTCTGTGACCCCACAGCAGCAGATACATTTGTTCTGGATCCATTTCGCTAGAAAAATTCTTTAATAATAAACTTCAAAATCAACCAGTTAAAGTTAGCATTTTTGATAAAACTTGTTCTTTTTTGTATAAAAATATATTTTCTATGGAAACTGTCATTTCTTTTTAGTTAATATTTAGGCTCTAAAAACTGTTTCCCAACTGTTGATTGTCAAATATCACATACCACCAACATTGGTTCCCTTCATGGTTAAAGTTTTGACGTGTGTCATGTCAATAGCTCCCAGAATGACATAGTCACCTGACGACGCACATCAACATCTTGTTTCAATTTAGCAGGGATAACATTGTGTTTTCGCTGAGGCAAATCAAAATGGTTAGGATTTCCTGCTTTCTCAACAGCCGATATACAGTTAAACTTCATTTGCTGGAACTCGAAGGGTCTGGCGATTTCGGTTTGAGGGATCGGTAGTTCGAGCAATCGAGGTTTGTCAGCATGGTCAGTCACGGGGGTCGTCATACATCTTTTATCGAGACCACATCGGGAGTTATTGCACATACAATAATGTGCATGTATATTATAAACTTGTAGCTTACCCTTGATTAAAGACAAATTAAAAAGTGTTGTAATGTAAAAGTATGAAACGTTTGTCATTCATTAAATAATTTATTCAATTTTCTGAAAAAAA
>JAFMSR010000013.1:11846429-11974000 GCA_022818135.1 Saxidomus purpurata | reverse complement strand
AAACAAGAAACGAAGAAAGATGCAGGTATATTTGTGATTTGCGTGATTTGAAACACTTACAATGAAGGATGAAAATGATTGAAATTCGACGGTGAGGAAGAGATGAAATAAAGCAAACTGATCACTGCATAATTACTAATTTATAAGTAGTAATGATTACAAATGTTCAGTGTTCTCATTAGGAACCGGCCGCCGACCCAAACGGCCGGTTAGAATGACAAAAAGGCCGGTTCAAATTGGCAAAAAAAATTTTTTAAAAAATGCCGAGAACCGGCAAAAAAAAAAGTACCGCAAATTATAAATTGCGCCGCATTTTAAACGAACAGTAAAGCGTCTCCGTGTCCAAGAAAATCGTGTCGTTCGTCATGTCTGCTAAAAAGAGGAAAATCGAAGACTTTTTCTCGAAAATATCGAAATCTAGTAAGTGGTTAAAGAATGTATTGGTGCTCGTTTCTGTTGAATTGGATTTTGTATCTGTTCATTCGGTGTTTTTTCCCTTAGTACATAACGGCACCGTTCCCAATAAAAAATAGACATCAAATCTCCCATTTCATGGCTGATAAAATCCCAAATTAACACTGAAAATTTCCTCAAAAATCGGCAAAAAAAACAGTAATGGATGCTTCCATATTGATGTGATAAACGATAAAAACCAAGTATAAACACGAGTGATATTCGTACCTAGTTCATTTCGTACTTTTAATGTTTCACACCTAAACAATATTTATGTGCAATTGTTATGATTTTCATTGTTTTTTTCAACCTCAAGTAGCAAAAATAATCATTAAAGTTAATAAAACATGGTTTTAAAGTGTATATTATGCAAAATTTTCATGGCTCCCTGGATAAAAGAAATTCCCAATAAATATTTTGCATCTAATATAAAATTCCCAAATTAGGGGAAAAAAACACTGTGTTGTATTTTTTCAATTGCATTTCTCTTTACTTTGTTTGTTTACAGTTCGGACAAATTCGGACAGTTTTACACACAAGTTCAGTTTATTTATTGTTGCATGTTTATCCGTTGGGCTAAATTTAACAAAGGTAACTATTTGTTTTTCTTTCTAACAGGGAAAAAGGTGGTTTTATGAACGCTGACACTAGTCATTATGAGTCATATTACCATACCTAACCTTTTTCCATTTTGTTTTTAAGTGTAAAAGGCTATATCTTTGATGTCTTAAGAATTCAAAAATATTTTTTATTTCATGATTCAAATAGGTAGGGAATACCTGAAATGAAAAAAAATCAAATCTTATAACTGACGGAGTAAGTATAATCGCACAAAATGATCAATAAACCAGTTAAAATTAGTACCCTAATATTTTGTTCCGGAATGTTTAATTCCCATTTGTGCATGGTATTCATCAGTGTTGAGTAATAGAGGCATGTTATGCTGAAATTCTTTCGTGTAATGCTGATTTAATTTTACTGTTTTTAAGATAAAGCCTTATACACCTATCGGCTCTTACAGATCTTTCATTGAATTTTAAACATTCACTAAAAGCCATTGCATGATAATTTTCCTTACAGGAAGTGTAAGTTAATCATTTTGCAAGGGAAGAATGATGATTTCATTTATTTTACATTGAATACATCATACATGCTCTACTCTCGACCGCTTCCTAGTGTTCTGACCAGTACTTGATAAAATTCAGGATTATGATAGTCTCTGTCAAGTTTTGCTGACCGGATTCCAACCTGCATCCTCTTATTAAAAAAGCCTTTACTGTTATTGTTTAAGTTTTGTACAAAGGCATATATGGAAATGCCAGTAGAAATATTTAATTTTTATTATTTTTCAGGTTCCAATGAAGATGCAACTACTGTGTGCAGCAGTCCCAAGTCACAGCCAATGGATACATGTTTGCCAGAAGTTGACTGTTCAGCCAAGGGTAACATAGACATTCTACTTTAATCATAAATTGTAAATGATAGCTGATGTTAATTGAAAGATTTTTTTAGGTTTTACATGTATTGATGAAAAATTTAGATTGCACTCCTCTTGGTAATTGTGATATTTGTCATGTATACAGGAATGGAAAGGTCAAATTAAAAAATAATGTTTGCATGATTTTAGCTAATCATGATGTGATTAAAATTACTTTCTATGTCTTTTTAGAAATTATTTATCAAACTTTTCTTTTACAGATGCATGTTTTGAGCCAGATGCCAGCACTCCTCCAGACACCAGTTCGAATGATGTATCTTCACAACACCATGTGACTGTTGATTCTTGGGACCAGGAAAAATGTCGTGGACTCATCACTGAATTCTTTAACTCTAAAACAGTTCATAGCTACTACATATGTCCTTCTTTGTCATGTAGTGCGATTAGTGTAGGTGAGAGTGTACGGATCCGACCTAAAAGGTTTAGTCACAACTGGATAAATAAGACCAATTGGTGGTTGTGTTATGTGGAAGAAGAAGGCATGTTTTGTCTTGCCTGTAAAAAACATTGTATGAGGCATCCCCAGAATAACAGGGAAGCCTTCTCAGGAACTCCAAGTGTTCGTCTTAAGAAGGATGCTTTGATGTCACACAGTAAAAGTACCCTACATTCTGCTGCCCTTGAGAGTGAAATATTGCAAAACATGTCATGCTTTCATCAGGAGCTTACTAAACAAACACAAATAGAGACATCAGTGTTAGAAAAATCATTTTCTACAGCTTACTTTTTGATGAAACATTTAATTGCGAATAGCAAGTTTGAGCCTTTATTGAATTTTATACAAACTGTCAGTGGTGATGAAAGATTGCACTATTTTCAGCATAGATCTGAAGGGTCACGTTATGAAATATTTCAAATCCTGGGAGAAACCTTAAAAAACGAAGTTGTAGAAAAGGTTCAGGACTCACTTTCTTTTGGCTTGCTCACTGATGAAGTTTGTGACATTTCAGTTACTGAAAATCTAGTGACCTTTGTTCAGTTTTATTGTCGTAAAACCAATCAAGTTCAAACTATGTTTCTTAGCTGCCAGAACATACTGGCTGATCACAGTAGTGCTGATGCTAAGTCCATCACATCATTGCTTTTGAAGGAGCTCCAAGAATCTGGACTTGATGTTTCCAAATTAACTGGTTTTTCATCAGATGGAGCCTCAGTTATGACTGGAAAAAAAGGGGGAGTTGCAGCATTACTGAAAAAAGAAAATCCATGTCTTGTGAACATTCATTGCATATGTCATAGACTGGCTCTTTCTTGTACAGATTCAAATGAATCAATATCATACATAAAAACTGTAGAAACATTGTTGCGCCAGCTATGGCAGTTCTTTGAAAATTCTCCTAAGAAAACATCTGCTTACATGAAAATACAAATGGAATTGAAGTCGATTTCTTTGGACAAAGCTGCTAACAAGCAGGTTGCAAGAAAACTTAAAAAGGCATGCCGTACCAGGTGGCTTAGTCTGGATGCCTCAGTAAGTGCTGTCAAACATGACTATGAGGCTCTTCTACAGACATTAGCCTTGTTTGAAGACAAAGATGCCACTGCACATGGCTTGCTTCGGAGGATCAGATGTCTTAAATTCCTTGGAGCTGTCTACATTTTATATGATGTTCTGCCAGTATTGTCAGGATTATCTCGTCATTTCCAGAAAGGATCGCTGAATTTTTCAGCAGTACTTCCAGCAGTGTCATTGACTAAGTACAAACTGGAAAAACTGAAAGATGAAGAGTCTCCCATTCATAAACTGAGTCAAGATATTGATTCATATACCAATATGTGTGCAGACATTAAAATCACTGATAGAGAATCAAAAGAACTTAAAAGCCTTCTTGACAAATACATTGATTCATTGATCATGAATATTGACAGACGGTTTAGTGACAGTTCTGAGGTAGTTACAGCCTTCAGTATATTTGATCCGACAGTTATTCCTCCAACTGATGACGTAAGTTTCAAAACTTATGGGAAAAACCAAATAAATGTTCTTGCAAAGCATTTCTTCCCAGAGGATAACATCAAGGAAGAGAAACTTAAAACACAGTGGGATGGCATAAAGTATCATATTGTTGACATTCTCAAACCAAACATGCCACCAGATGTTCATACAGGGAATGGATCTCAAACACCAACAGAGTGGCTTCTTCTTGAGTGCTTAAGAAGTGAAGGACTACGTCATTTCTTTCCTGAAGTCATCTTCATTGCAGAAGTTGCAGCATCACTGCCTGTCTCAAATGCCTGGCCAGAAAGGGGGGCAAGTGTATTAAAACTTGTGAAAACAAAGCATAGAAACAGACTGAGCTCTTGTATGTTGGAATGTTTGATGCATGTGTCAATTAATGGTCCACCTGTTGAGAAAAGCTCTCTGCTTATTCAGCAATCTGTAAAATCTTGGCTGGAGAGAAAACCTAGAAGAAAACTCCCTAAAAAACAAACTTCAAGTACAAGCACAGCTGTACTTCAGGCTCCTCAGACTCTCCAAGTAGATGCCAGTATTCAGACAGATGAGACAGTGATTTGTGACAGAGATTCAATCAGAGCAGCTGTCAAAGAGATGCTGCTGGATGGATATGACAGTCATGATAATGATGATTTAAGTGATGATGATGATGATGAGTGGTAGCCTAACAAATAAAAGTAAAAATGCTGATTTTTAAGTCATTTTTTTACCTTGATATAAGGACAAATTACCCCTAATTTATAGCCTAGAATGCAGGAAATTGCGCCTATGTTTTAAAAATTTTCCGGGGGGGGCATGCCCCCGGACCCCCCTAGAAAGCCTATTACTTTTCTATTTGAGCATATTCAACAAAATCTTATTGAGAACACTGAATGTTGCGTTGTCACAACTTGTCAGCAATTACCAGATCAGATTACGCCCAATATAGGTTCGGATTTGATCATTTCGGTATACCCAAAAATTTGAATCAATGTTGTCATAATATCGACCATTAATTAAATTTCGAGGATCACCTGCCGAAGTTTTACAGTTGTCGTCACAGTGTCTATAATTCTAGAAATGTCAAAATAATTGGGAATTTTCCCCCTCACTTTAAAAAATACAAAAATAGGGGGATTTTAAAGAATACCGGGGGGGCGGGGGAGGGGGGGGGGGGCAACATCAAACATCTGTTTTGAATGATTGGTAATGTTTTAATGGTTGCTGAACTTTTACATGCATTCGGTTACACTGAATACCGGAATCGACTTTCTTACCAGAATCTACCAAAATCAATTTTCGATTACCGGAATCTACTTAAAACAGTCATTCTATAAATTTACTTAATTGTATCACATATATATACATACGATAGTAAAGATAGCAAAGTTTTAGAAAATAGTAATAAACCGAAATTGACTTTGATGAGTTTGATGAGTAAAATTGCAGTATTTGGCGACCCTACGAAGTGTTACAATTCAAGTTACCCAAATCATGAAATATTGACTGTAAATAAAAAGTGTACCATTATTTGTTTAAGTTATGCAAAAGATATTTAGTGACTCAAGACGATGTGTTGCGTACAAGACCCATGTCCCTACCTCAAAGGTCAAGGTCACACTTAAAGTTTGAAGGTAATGGAATCCTGTATACATTGTATATGCACACATTCGTGTCCGGACTCTAACTTTGTCATGCATTGAAGGATTTTAAAATAACTTGGCACAACTGTTCTGCACATCAAGATGATGTGTCGCGTGCAAGACCCACGTCCCTACCTCAAAGGTCAAGGTCACAATTAGAGTTTGAAGGTAATGGAATCCTGTATGTACATTGTACATGCAATCATTCTTGTCGGGACTGTAACTTTGTCAAGCATTGAAGGACTTTAAGATAACTTAGCACAAATGTTCATCACAACAAGACGACATGCCCCGTGTAAGAACCACGTCCCTACCTCAATGGTCAAGGTCACACTTAAAGTTTGAAGGTAATGGAATCCTGTATACATGGTAACTCTGTCATGCATGGAAGGATTTTAAAATTACATGGCACAATTGTTGAGCACATGGAGAGGACACACACTGCGAGACACTCTTTTCGGGGGGCATTTGTCACTTGTGAGGGACAGCTCTTGTTTCCTTCATATTTTATTTTAAAGTAACACAGATATAGTGAACTAGGATGTAGGGAAAACTCAGCTATAAGGAACTGTTACATATTCAGGGTTTTACGGGACGCAATATTTTGCGTCAAATACGCATAAAATGAGTCACAGGACCCGTGAAAATATTAGTTTGTGTCCACAAGGACGCATAATCATTCGTAGCAATTTTCGATAAAAAAATTCTAAGCGAGGTAACTCTTACAGACAACCGCCGTGATTTCTGCAGCAGAATTGTCTTTCTTCTTGAAATTGACCAATCGTATGATCGCGCACCTGTTTTTGTCAAGGACATTCGGATATTTCAGCATCAATCATTATCTCGGTCTGTAAATTTTCGCTGTCGGCAAAAATCAGCAGCTGTCATGCAAAAACGCCTTATTACGATGTTTTTTATCTAAGCAAACTTGCATACAATGAAAAAAGATGGGAAAAGAACTGAGGCCCTGCTGAAGTAATTGGAATGCCGTTATGAATAACCTGCGCCATGAAGGCCAGGAAAATTCGTCACAAACTGGCTCGAAAAAATACCATCTGTAGATACGATTTTAAATTTTCGGACCCCCAGTTTTGCACATGGGACCCCTAAAAATCACCAAGCGAGTCCCAAGGACCCCTAAAATGTAATATCCATGTAAAACCCTGCATATTTTTATGTCCCAGCATGACTTTTATTTTGGTGATAACAAATTCTTTCCAAATGTGCTTAAGTTTGGAAATTTGCATATGCTACAATTTTGGTAAGATTTTCATAATCAAAGTTTGAAATGTTACTATAGATCATGTAGATCAACAACAATAAACAAGACATGACTTATCTGTTTACTGTATTATTCCAATGAGTTAAATATAGATATGCCTCATTGCATTTAGTTGATCTATAGTTTAAAATAGGTTATTATGTTTTTGTGTATAAACTATAATTAAAACTTCTGTTTTATGTATGTGCAATCGTAAATTAAGTACAGGAAAGTAACAATTAACTCTGTCCGTATGGGAAATGGGTGAGCGTCTTCATGTGTCAAAAGCTAAAGAGTTATAAATACGTGTACGATCCTGTAATGGTGTTGTATGCACACTGTTAACACCAAATATTATTGTCAGGTGCTAGACACCATCTCCGTCAATGTATTTCCTAATTATATAAGCTACAATAATTTATTGACATTGAAAACTGTTATTCAAACTAAACTATCTCAGAAAGCTACTCTGGATTTTTTACATGCGTTACACATCAACATAAATGTATATGTACATGTGTTATACAATGTTTTTACAGCTGGCAGTTATAAAATCTGTACATTATTTGTTACAACATGCACTATAACACTGATTAAGTGATTCATGTAAAATCAACTCAGTATCAGCAGTTAGGCTGTGTTATTGCAGAATATATTTTAAAAGTTATTTTTGAGAAGATAGACAACTCGTGAACATTTGAAACATATTTCACATAGGTACTGGTAATAAGATGATTCTTATGCTGACGCGGGTATCAAAGGTACATGTAAATCAATTAATAAACATTGATAAGTGCATACATGTATATTTAATCGTGTTAAAATTCCAAGAAAATGAGGTAAGGACACTATAAGTCTTGTTCTCTGTACGTTCAAAGTTTTTTACTTAAACAATTTGTTTATAAGGAACTTAATTACATGTAGATTGCTATATTGATGCAGTGAACCTATGAATTAGTGAAAAAATATCCATAAAGATAGTCCAGAGGAGTTTGTTATAACCAAGTTTTACTGTATATAGCCATGCACATGCTTTATTTGCAACCAAGTGAGCTTTTAATTATTTACTTAGCGTACGTGGCAAGAATTTAGAACAACATTTTGTATTGTTTATTAAAAAGCGCAAAAATGAACCAATACTTCAATGGATCGACATTTGCCTAAATTCTGAGTAAATCACTGTACTCAATGATGAAAACGGCTGTCTGCTCTGAAACCCTTCAAAAAATGTGTGCTTCTGGCCTCCTGACTGAACTTATCTTTTTACTGCCAACCTCAAGTTTTTTTAATGAGAAAGTGACCAAAAAGTACAATTTCCAAGTGCTTAAAAGGTACTATAAGAAAATAAATATAAAAACTGTACTGACCGACCAACCTTAATACTTTTAGGACAAGACTGAAACTGCACATACTATTTGTTAGGCTTTAAAAGCATTTGTCGGTATTTTTGTTAACCCGCTTGCGCCGAGCTCAATATAGTTGTAACAATGGCGGTTTGGTGTGTGTCCATCCAAGTTTGTCCGGGCTGTAGTTTATCCATGTATCCAGTGATTCTTTTGCACAAATGTTCACCAACATGAGACGGAGTGTCACGCGTAAGAACAGGGTCCCTAGGTCTAAAGTCAAGGTCACACTTAGAGGTTAAAGGTCAAATTCAAGAATAACTTTGTCCGGAGCATATCTACTTCATGCATGGAGGGATTTTGATGTAACTTGGTACAAATGTTCACCATCATGAGATAGAGTGTCAGGCGCAAGAACTAGGTCCCTATTTCCAATGTCAATGGTCACACTTAAAGGCCAAAGATCAGATACAAGAATAATTCAAAAATGACCTTGTCCGGAGCATTTCTTCTTCATGCATGGAGGGATTTTGATGCTACTAAATGGCACACATGTTCACCACCATGAGACAGAGGTCATGCGCAAGAACCAGGTCCCTAGGTCATACTTAGAGGTTAAAGGCCGAATTCAAGAATATCTTTGTTCGCAGAATTTCTTGTTCATGTATGGAGGGATGTTGATGTAACTTGTTTTTATAAAGTCCCATATCATGGATAATATCAAAGATAATGACTTGAAACTTGAACTACTTCTTTGCTATCTACACCTATTGTATTTTGACAGATTTATGCCCCCTTCTTACTTTGATATTTTGGAAAAACTTGTTAAGCCCATAACTCTTGACCATGATTTTTGCATAATTACACCCCTTTTTTAACATAGAAAATTATACTATCCAGCAGTGAGCATAATAGAGTGTGCTGTCCTTGGACAGCTCTTGTTAGTTTATACTAATTTATTTTAGCTCGATTGTGAAGAAAGCTTTGAGCTTTTCAAGTCACTCTTGAGTCCGCTTCCTGGAAAAACCAGTACTGATGTCATGTTGTGACTCACTGTCCATGTCACTGTCTCTGACTTTTAAAGTATTCTTTAAATTGTGTCATAAATGTTAGTCCTTTTGACAGCTGGCAGGCTGGACATGTTGCACATGGGTATTTAGTTTTTCCTATATGACCATAACTTTGGCTTGCAATTTGATATGATTTTATTGGGCACTGTGGATTGTTAATTCACAATTCACCAGTGCATTGTTTATACAGCCCATAAATTTAAAATGTGTTCAGCATGCTGATTTGTTATCCTTAGTAACCTCCAAAACAACACCCAAATTAAAGCCAGTGATTTTCACTTTGACAAAATATGAAACTTAAAACAATAGCATATAGAATCATCAGGAATGATTTGCAAAATTTTTCTTTTGATTAAAAAAAAAATTAAATTCTTACAAATTTAACCTGGTTTACGGCAGATTGTTTTTTTGTCTGTAGATGTTTCACCAGAGTGGTTAGAGAAAGCGCAGAAGGGAGAAGAAGAGTTCCAGCTAAAGCTCGGCGAACATTATCTCACACTTGCAGACTCATCTATCGACAGTGAAGAGAATGGTAAACTTGCTATACAATGGTTGATCGCTGCGTCAAAACAGGGTAACGAGAAAGCTACAGAGAGCTTGAAGAAATGCATAGATACTGAAACAGGTATAAACATACTACATGCATAATTATAGAAGACATGTTTATTTAAAGTGCGCATTGGGTAAACGTAATAAATTACATTTTTGGGAGAAATGACAGTTTGGTGTGCTGTCACAATACATTGTAAAATGTCTGCTATTTATTAAGCCTTTCAGCACTGGCACTATGCTTATAGTATATGCATGAAATGACACCTTTTTTGTACACTCAAGTGGAGTGATATTACCTAATAATTTGATAAACTCTTAAATTTCAATTAAATTAAAGTTCACAAAATGTTATGCCCAATTATTCAGGTTTATTCCAAGTTCTATCCAGGAGTCCTAGTTCTCTAGCTTTGTTATTAATTGAAATAAATCAAACAAAGTAAAGGTGAACCTGTGTTTATGGACTTTTTAGCTCACCTGGCTACGCCAGGGTGGGCTTTTCTGATGGATGATTGTCCGTTGTCCGTCGTCCGTCAACATTTTGATTCAAATGACATCTCCTCTGAAACCTCTAGGCCAATGTTGATAAAACTATGCAGGAATGTTCCTTGCATGAAGCTCTACCAAAATTGTTCAAAGAATTCCATTCCATGCAGAACTGTGGTTGCTATGGCAACAAATAGGAAAAACTTAAAAAATCTTCTTCTCTGAAACCACAAGGCCTAGAGCTTAGATATTTGGCATGTAGCATTGTCTAGTGGACCTCTACCAAGATTGTTCAAATTATGACCCCCCGGGTCAAAATTGACCCCGCGCTGGTGGGCACTTAGTTTTTGCATAGGCATATATAGAAAAAACTTTAAAAATCTTCTTCTCTGACACCACAAGGCCTAGAGCTAAGATATTTGGCATGTAGCATTGTCTAGTGGACCTCTACCAAGATTGTTCAAATTATGACCCCCGGGTCAAAACTGACCCCGCACCGGGGGTCACTTAGTTTTGCATAGGAATATATAGGAAAAACTTTAAAAATCTTCTTCTCTGAAACCACAAGGCCTAGAGCTTAGATATTTGGCATGTAGCATTGGCTAGTGAACCTCTACCAAGAATGTTCAAATTATGAGCCCCGGATCAAAATTGACCCCGCATGGGGGGTCACTTAGTTTTACATAGGCTTATGTGGGAAAAACTTTAAAAATCTTCTTCTCTGAAACCACAAGGCCTAGAGCTTAGATATTTGGCATGTAGCATTGGCTAGTGGACCTCTACTAAGATTGTTCAAATTATGACCCTTGGATCAAAATTGACCCCGCACGGGGGGTCACTTAGTTTTACATAGGCTTATATAGTAAAAACTTTAAAAATCTTCTTCTTTGAAACCACAAGGCCTAGAGCTTAGATATTTGGCATGTAGCATTGGCTAGTGGACCTCTACCAAGATTGTTCAAATTATGACCCCCGGGTCAAAATTGACCCCGCATGGGGGGTCACTTAGTTTTACATAGGCTTATATAGGGAAAACTTTAAAAATCCTTTTCTGAAACCACAAGGCCTAGAGCTTAGATATTTGGCATTTAGCATTGCCTAGTAGACCTCTTCAAAGTTTATTCAAATTATGCCCCTGGGGTCAAAATTGACCTTGTCCGGGGAGGGGATCATTTGTTTTACAAAGGCGTATATAGGAAAACTTATTTGGTATATAACATTATCTAGTGATCTTCCACCAGGCATGTGGACTTGTACCAAGGTGAGTGATATAGGGCCATCTGGCCCTCTTGTTAATTTAGCAGTCACCAGCCTTAAGCATTAAGTGGTGACGTAATTCAAATGGCCATTGTTAAAATTCATATTAATTTAATTTATACCAATTTATTCATTCTCAATTGCAAAACAGGTTCTTTTAATTTAAGTAGATTAATCACTCAAGAGACTCACTCCAGATGAATTCAATCTGAAAGAGAAAAAGGTCATGTGAAAATATCTGTTTCTTGCCAAGGACACTACCGCCGTGGCACTGGTGGTGATTGAACTGCAGACTCTGATCCTGAGGCGAACACCTCTGCGGCTCTACCATAATGATTTTAAATACTGATACGCTTATTTTGGGTAGCCATCTGCTTTAAGCTACAAATTTTGATACATCCCTTGGCTGACTGTTTAAGTGTTAAAGACAGGTTTGATTAGGTTAAAGGTTTTATGCCCAAGTGTAAAAGGGGATATGGTGATGGCCACGTCTGTCCTTCTGTCTGCTTTTGAGCAGAGAATAACTAGAAAATTTGGAATGGAATCAGTTGATACTTCATATATTGATAGAGGACAGTTGCCCTTAGTTACTTTATCTTGTGTGGAATATAACTCAAAGAGTATTGAATGGAGTTAATTGAGTTAGTTGATATTTTCATTTTCATTTCATATTTGTATTTTTAGATGACAATGAGAAACAATTCTCTAGGTTCAGTTATTCTAGAGGATACATGTACTCGTACCATGTTTGAAATTCCACGATTGTTATGATATAAATACATTAAAATAAAATCAATGCTGTCCTAAGTGGGCATTTATGACAGCTCTTGTTTTAATTTTAAAGGTCTGACGGATGAGAACAAGGATGAGGTACATTGGTGTGTAACAACATCAGCACTGGAGAAGAAAATCAGATATGCTGCGAGGAATATGTTCCATTCAATTAATACTGCCCAGAAGGAAGTCTTGTCTGCAGAGGAATATTCTGAGGCAATTAAAAAATTGACAGGAGGAAAAGAGCAGAAGTTACTGCTTGCAGCAGGTATTAATGTCTATTGTTAAAGTCTTTGTATTCCCCGAGTTGTTTGTTTCTCGACTTTCCAATATTTACCTCATCTTGCACAAAATGCCAGGGTGAGCTGTAAGCACCACTCGTCATATGATGTCTGTCCGTCCACCATTTCCTTCAAAGATATCTCCTCTGAAACCACCGGGCCAATTGAAAGTTGATGGAACTTGGTAGGAATGTTCTTTGCATAATGAGCTCTATCAAAGTCATTCAAAGAATTCCATTCAATGTAGAAGTCTGGTTGCTATGGCAACAAATACAGTCAAACTTGTATTAAGCGACCGCGCAAGGGAAAGGCCAAAACCGGTCGCTTAATAAAATGGTCTCTAACAAAGTATACCGGAAACGCAACCGTTATCCAAGTATCTTAATTTTCATGTAATTTTCAAAACGCATTAGTTTCAACAGAAAGCAAAATCGTAAATACGAAATTAACTCAACATAAGTATGATGAGATCTTAGAGATCGCCTCCGTGCCTAATTTAGACTTAAAGCAACATCAAGCGGTCGTTTTCATAGAAAGGTCTGTTTGCACAAAAGGTCGCCTACAAAAAGACGATAGGTCTATTCGGCCTAGACAAAAGCTTAAAATGCAATAGCAACAGGAAAGCTTGGGAGGATTCAAGGGTCGCAAAAAAGGCGCAGAGTGGTAGGGCAAGTTCGCGTATAGCAATAAATTATAACTATCAGAAATCACAAGGCCTAGAGCTTAGATACTTAGCAAATAGAATCCTACTGGAACTCTTCCAAGCTGGTTCAAATCATGGCCCCGGGTCGAAATTGACCTCCCCTGATTTTACATACACAATTGAAGGCTTACAATGTATTATAGGAATTCTTTACTGTTCAAATCATGACCTGTGGGTCAAATTTGACCCTGCCTTAGGGTCACTTAATTTTACATAGGCGTATACAGGAAAACCTTTAAAAGTCTTCTTCTCTGAAACCTTGTGGCCTAGAGCTTAGATATTTGGCATGTACATGTAGCATTGCCATGTAAACTTTGACCAAGATCTTTCAAATCATGACCCCCTGTATGTTTTGTTGTGGTCTCATATGTTGATCATGGTAAAGTGATGTGTTTCTCACAAGAGAAAGGTTCTAGGTTAAGTTCTGTCTTGAGACCAAAGTTTAGAATATGCTTGTTCTGGCTATGGTTGGATTTTAGCATTCTGTTTCTTGTAGTGTTCCCCATTTACAGGTTTATTTCAGAAATTTTTTAAATGCTTCATTTTTCTGAAAAGGCTTGTTACAATATTATTTTGTTTGACACAAATCATCAACTTGGTACATGTATTCTCTAACAATAGAATACTTAGAAACTGAATTTTACAAAAATTAGCCTTTAAGAGGATGTAGTGTTTTCTTATATAATTATTATAATTTTTACCGGTATATAGAAACTTAAGAATTCTTGTTGTCAGGAAGTAGTTGTACTGATTTAATTTAATTACAACAATTAAGTTCTTTATGACTTGTAGAAATGAAATATCACCTCAGAGATGAGGTCCCAGTATGGTGAGGAAATTTTAAAAATGCTTATATTCTGAAGCAGATAGACCAATACAATTTCTCCAGTTTTTCTTTGTTTAGGTATTTGTTTAATTATGCGGGGGATGTAAATTCACTGAATTTGCTTGTATTTTTTTTTAATTACATTCAACACATCTAAGCTAATTTTAGTTAAAGCAATTTTGTCTAACAGTGAATCTAATTTGTATTTGTCTAGGAAGGAAAATTGGAGAGAACATATCAGAAAATGAGTTTGTGAAAATTCTGTCCAAGAAGGTTCAAGGAACTATGACCTTGACCTCCAACGAACACTCTGCAGCATATGATGCTGCTGGGCCTGTTCAAAAGGTAAGTAAAATAGATTTTAAATGGTAAATAAATGATGTATATCTGAACAGCCAGTTTCATTATAAGGTATGGAAAACATATCAAATTGTAACTGTCTAGATTTGAGTTGAAGCAGTGTTTTGACATGGTATGTTTCGCCAAGCAAAGCAATGTTTTGAAATGGCATGTTGGTTTGCCAATCGAGATTTATTAAATGTGTACTTGCAATATTAAATTCAGATTGTAAATCAGTGTTTAACAAGTATGGTCATCGGAAAATAGAAGTGGTCTCTTTTAAGTTGTAACATGATAAACTCTCAAAGAATAAACTATGTTCAAAATTATAAGTATTAATTTCGTCTTACATCAATATTTGGTCAGGGAAACCCTGAACTAAAGAAGACTGGAAAAATCAAAACCACAGTGTTGCATTTGTAAATCGAATGAGTAGTTTGTTTGTGATGACTGTCATTTATCAGTTCAATTTACCATGTAAATGATTGTTATTGCAGGTTGTGAAGTTTCCAAAAGAAACATGCATGGTACTTGCAGATCAAGCACTTGAGTTTGCATCCAAAGATGGGTTAGGCATGGTGATGTCATGTGTGCCAACTGATCAGATCTATTTCCTTACACTGTTCTTTTTGTATGGCTTCCTGACACCAAAGTTTCTTCTACAGGTTATTCCATTGGTTGTATTTTACATATCTTACGCAACAATTATAATAACAACATTACAAATGTTTTACAAGAAAAAGAAGCTTAAAGAAGCATCTGCATTAGCTGAAGTGTTGAAACAGTATGATGTAGGTGTTAATGTTGATCAAACTCAGTCACAGTACACTTGGAATTCACTCACCCCCTACTTGGTCTACTTTGCTACGATTCCCCTAGTGGTTGCAAGCTTTTCTCTGGCAGACAAGACTTACATCCCTTGTTCTGAACTGTGTGTGCTCAATCTTATAATGTGTGGCATCTGTTTTATAGCTATAAGTGACAGTCACGATCTTGTCACTTTACTTGCTTTGATATGTGGTTTTCTTGCTGGACTTCCAGTATTTTTGCACAATTTCCCTGATGTTCCGGTCATTACCCCTTTGATACAGTTTCTTTCCGGTTCTTTTTACACAGTTGATTTATTTGGTGGATTGAAACTCAATATCGGCATACCGTCCATTTGTTACTCAATTATTCCCTTGTTCTTTATTCAAATGTCTGTGCGGAACTCGTTTCAAGGAATGTATCGTGTGCTTGTACCACATCTGGTCTGTTACTTCTGGTTCAACTTGGTAACATCGATGTATCCTTTCTCAACATGGTTTGGATTAACAAGGGCTACAGTTGGTTATGTGATGCTGCCCTTTTTGTTACCATTGAGTTTCTTCATATTCATCATCGGTATAATCTACTTGTTTGTAAGACTTGCTGCATCAGATATGTTTGGCAAAGTTGTTATCACACTTTTACTGGGTTGTATCCCTTTGTTACTCACTCAGACAAAGAAACTTTTTGGAGGAAAATTGGACAAGCAGTATGGCTTTCTGAAGAAAATAGTGATGGTTGTGTTTGCAGTGTTAGCAATTGTTCCACTTATATTTGTTAGATTACCAACTGTTTCTGAAACACCAGTAGCTCCGCTAACAGTTGATCACTTTATACAAGTTTGCAATGTAGAAGGACCGGAAGGCGCAGAGATAACAATGAAGTGTAACCACTTAAAAGGGACTAAGATAACATGGCAAGGAAAAATTGTTGCTTCAAAAGTAACAGGGGTAAGCAATGAGGTGTCCTCAATGCTGAACGTATTCCCATCATTTATAGGAAACCCTCTTACATGCATCTATGGAAAGTCATATGGTGACTGTTCAGGTGAAGACATGTCTGAGCAAGATGTTGAATATTGTAAACTGATGACGTCATTAGGTCAAAAATGTGGTTTAGAAGAGCATGACAAATTCACATATAGTTTCGATGTTCAATTTGCTGATGGGCAGCTAAGTGCATCAGTTGATACTGGAACTGGATTCAAAAAATTTTACCTTGCTCTCCTTGAAGGGGATGAAATTGAATTGAAAGGTACTATCGTTGATGGAATGTCCAGGCCACTAAAGATAAAATTAAAGGAAATCAAATGTCTAAATAGAGAGCTGGAACTTGATAACGTTGTTGAGGAAGAGGCAGAAGACCTATATTATACTTTGTTTGAGGAGTCTTTGAGAGTTGCTTTCAATTTCTTCTGGTACCCCCTGGCAGAATATGTCCCTCAGACTCTTCCTGGTGATACTGTGATTGAATAGGCTCACGTTTAGGTTCTTGGAAATCGATACAAGTCTCAACTGCTGCCTTTTGTATGCTTTGAAAACTGTGCTTGTGATTAAGTGATATTTATTACAAAGGTAGTCTATTGATTTAATAGAATAATTGAAATTATTAGGGTATTTGAACAAAAAAGTATAATTGATTTTTGGACCTAGTAAACATGTGATTATTACTAAATGTACAAACTACATTTGTTTTATGTACCACAGTGTCTAATTTGTACTGACATTTAACGTGGTTTGGTATTTAGTGATTTCGTGTAAAGCTACATTATATAAGTAAAATTTTACCAGGGGCCACATTACAGTAGCATCTTAAGTAAAATCAAAGGTTTTCTTTAACATTAACACCTTTCTACGATAACTTCTGCACGATATTGTCCATATATTAAATCCTTGATAAATAAAGTTTATACTGATGAAGTTAATATAAACAATTATTTCTTTTTGAGATTAATATATAGATTAAAGCTTTTTGACCTAAATTATTTAAGCAATTACTGTAGATGCTACTGCAATACGATCTGTAAATAGATAAGGATAGTAAATAGATTTTTAAGTAGCTGTGTCAAAGAGAATATTAAAGGACATACTGACTCCTATAAACAATGACAATTTTGATATGCAAATACATGTAATACTTGATTTTTATTGTCTCGAAAATTAGAGCCATACATGAACAGAGCTGTGCACATATCTTTTTTTCTAGAATTTTATTTCTTGTTATAATTTTTTTTACATATTTACATTTATGATATTTTCATTCTTTTTTCTCTGATCAAAATGATTTAATTTGTGAAATAGTATTTACTGTCCATGCATGCTATACCAAACAAATGTTTTTCTTACTTTTGTAGACTGATAAAAAAATTGGTGTTGAGACAGTGTATTGCATACATTTTGCCTAGTTACATGAATGTTAGATATTGTTAATTTCAACAGCTTGCAATTATTATAGCCAGTATATTTGATATCTTAAACTATGCACTACCTTGATGTGAATATTTGTATACACTGTACATGCATCACCTTTATAATCAAATCAACAGCGCTTAACTTCGTCATTTAGATTTTACATATTAACGTTCAAATAAAAACAAGCATTGATGTATGTATTGCATACAGTAATGGGATAGTTACACTGAATAATAGTAGATTATTCCCTAATGATATAACGCCATGAAAATGCGTAGTAAGCATTGTAGATTGGTTAATAGTTCTTATAAAGATAGCCAACGTGCAATGCAAGTATTGATTCAGTTTAAACTTTTCAAAAGCACAAACTAGTATGGGTCCATACTGGCAACAAAAACGTGTTTAATTTTACACAACACGACCCATTTGGTCATACAAGGAATTAAGTATTATTGTGACATGTGCATACAATAGTCATAGAAAAAAAGATCTGACTAACTGTTTGTGTGATAATTATAAGCATATATATATTAATTTTGTTGTTCTTGACTTTGTTATATCATCTGCGCCGAAAACAAAATATTAAACAAATACTTGTTTATATTTGAAGTGTACATATTGTTACAGAGGGATTGTTGATTTTATAATAATAAACTATATTTAATATTATTTATACGCTAATATATGGTATATTATTGTTATTTGGTACACTATTCAATGTTTTCAGGCTTTTATATATCTGTTGTTGAAAAAGTTTTGAGTATACTTACAAGAGACCAGAAAAGAAGGTCACTAACTTCATCTCAACAGTTTGCAATGTGTTAGATAAATGCCCCTCACAAAAATATTATTGAGTGCCTTTCAGGCCCTTTGTATGTCAAAGGTTGCAACAGCGATTATATTCAATTTTAGCTCACCTGAGCTGGCTCAGGGTGAGCTATAAGGATCGATGAATGTCCGTCGTCCGTCCACACTTAGTTCGTTAACACTCTAGTGGTCACATTTTTGCCTCAATTGTCACGAAACTTGGTCAGGATGTTTGTCCCAGTAATTACTCGGACGAGTTCGAATATGGGTCATCTCGGATGAAAAACTAGGTCACATGACCCAAAAATAGAAAAATCTTGTTAAGGCTCTAGAGGCTACTGTTTCAGTCCAAATATCCTGGCAATTTGTCAGAAAGGTTGTTTGGTTGATTTCTAGCTCAAGTTTTAATATGGGTCACCTGGGGTCAAAAACTAGGTCACACAGCCCAAATATGGAAAAACCTTGTTAACACTCTAGAGGTAACATTTTCAGCCCAACCAAAATATCATGGAAATACTTCAGAAAGGTTGTTAAGATGATTTCTAGCTCAAGTTCGAATATGGGTCATCTGGGGTCAAAAACTAGGTCACAGAGCCCAAATGTGGAAAAACCTTGTTAACACTCCAGATGTTACATTTTCAGCCCAAATATCCTGGAAATTTATCAGAAAGGTTGTTTCGATGATTTCTAGCTCAAGTTCGAATATGGGTCACCTGGGGTCAAAAACTAGGTCACACAGCCCAAATATGGAAAAACCTTGTTAACACTCTAGAGGTAACATTTTCAGCCCAAATATCCTGGAAATTTGTCGGAAAGGTTGTTTTGATGATTTCTAGCTCAAGTTCGAATATGGGTCATCTGGGGTCAAAAACTAGGTCACAGAGCCCAAATGTGGAAAAACCTTGTTAATACTCTAGAGGTAACATTTTCAGCCCAAATATCCTGGAAATTTGTCAGAAAGGTTGTTTCGATGATTCTAGCTCAAGTTCGAATATGGGTCTCTGGGGTCAAAAACTAGGTCACGGCCCAAATATGGAAAAACCTTGTTAATACTCTAGAGGTAACATTTTCAGCCCAAATATCCTTGAAATTTGTCAGAAAGGTTGTTTCGATGATTTCTAGCAACTTTGTTAAAAGCAGTTGTACTCGGGTGAGCGATAAAGGGCCATCATGGCCCTCTTGTTTTATTATTAAGCGACAGGGTAATCTTCTGTGATAACATCACGCTCCTGCGTCGGTATATCAAACCAGTAAAGTTGTTTCTTCTAGGCGTGGAGTGGGCAATTTTCAGAGTGATTTTGAACATTCTCACAAACTCTTGGATTTTAGACATGACAGCTCAAGAAATAGAAGTCAATGTTTATTGCAGTAGTTTAGGAAATTAAGAACAATTTCGATAATCCTCAATAATCAGTAGATTAATTGTAGTCTTACAACTGTAGTTGTTTTGTATTAATTTACCACTTACATTGTACCATGTGTGATAAAATTCTTGTTTCTGAAAGAAGTACAATTTATGACACTGCCAAGTGAAAGGGCACTTTATCACTGTGTCGAGCTACCAATGTTTGGTCTTACTTGAAGCATATCAAGATTCAGATGTTGAAACTCAGATTTTTTAAATCGGATTATTGATATTTATAGCATTATATAGATTACTATAGATTATAGAAAAGGCTGAATTGTGGTATTTCAAGGCTATGCCAAGAAAGCTGGATACTGAAAAGAGATTTTTTTTTCTGATGTTTATCGTGAAAAGAGAAATTTAAAGAAAAAATTCTAGTTTAATAATTTAATAGTTGTTATGAGATTGACTCTAGAATTCAAATATTATGATTTATTTTGCCAATTTAAATGGCTTTGTGATGGGTAAGGCTTCATTTAGTTACTTTATTTTTTCAGCTATTATTATACACCAGTATGCAATACTAACTTGTTAAGGACTTTGTATATTTATAGTTTAAACCTAATAAATTAGAGTTGATCAACTTGCATCTGCTTCTCTTTTAACGTCCCTATGAGAAAATAATTAAACACTTAGGAGGAAAGTTCTTTAGAACCTGAAAATATAAGATGAGACAATTTGTATTATTAAATGCAAGTGAGAAAGACAATTAAAACAGTAAGACGTAAATTATGGAGAGCTTTACAATGGCTGTAAAAAGAATCTGTCCTGTTTTAATGAACCAACAATAACGATTAATCATTATGTCTCTATTCTATGGGGATACATAATGTTTTCTTTTTGCTGTCTATACTTCTGCTTTACCTTTTACTAGATTTTAATCAAAGTTTACAGGAAGTGTCGGTATTAGACATCAGAACTGACTAAAAGTCAAGGTCATTACAAGTATCAACTATGGGGACAGCTATATCTAAACAATGTGCCACGTACTGAAACAAAGACAAACTAGGAAACAAATCGAAAATCAAATATTACTTTGACTTTATTTTAATTTATAATGGTCTAAACATTGCTTCTAGGCATCGTCTTGTTGAATTGTAACAAATCTAGACCCGTCCAAGACTCAAACCAACATCTTCCGCTTATAGGAAGGACGATATACCACCGAGCTACGGTTAGCCTATCGGTTTATCACCAATCACCTGTACCCTGCTACAGAAAATCGAAAACAAATCGAACAGACTTAATAATATTGTACTACAGGGATATATAGCATATTCATTGCTGAGTATATTTACTAAATAATCAATCACCATTTGGCGGGCAAAAGTTAAATATTTGATATATATTTTATATAGTGTTTTGCCTGACTAAGCAATGTGGCCCAAGTTTTGAATAAACAGGTTCCTTATTTAGTTACATCTTGTTGCGTACACTTAATTAATCATTTAAATATTGACAACAAATATGCCGTTGTTCATGTTGCTGTCTTTAAAATTAAGTTTTGGAGTAAATGTAGAAGTAAACTGAGTACCACTCTAGGATTTGAAACAATAAAGTTGCTAACATTGTCTTACGGGGGGGGGGGGGGGTCACTGGTGAGGTTTTGGATTTTTGCACTTCCGGAAATTTACATTTGTTACATTTCAAAAATTATGATTTAACTGGAAAAAATGCAGTAGTAAACTTAGGCACAATGGTAATATTTTACTGCAAAAAAATGAACATTTTTGAGAAAAAATATTTTGACCACACTTTGTGACTAATTGACAAATTTTGCGATATGCCAAAATTGGGTTAGGGGTACAAAAATAGTCACTTCTCAAAAACTGTTTAAGATATTTACTTAATTCAAACTTTATTACAAAAAGAAATGTTAGGATATAAAAATACAGTTATAACAAGTTCCTGGTACAGTTCTTTGTCACAGACCTATGCCGTCGTATCTCAAAGCTCGTCGAAATCTAAAAAAAACACATTTTTTGTCAGTTTTCATTGACTTTCTTCCTTATAAGCACATTGACCCCCATTTTTTATTTTTTATTAAAACAGTTAAGAACTTATTTGAGCAAAAATGAAAAAAAATCAGCAGTTTACTTATGCTTTTAGATAGAATATACGCTTATTTAACATATATAGTGGTTACAAATGTAGTACATTATCAATGTCTTACCATAAAGATATGCAATTTCTCTTTCAAATCGAGCAAGGTGTTGAGATATGTAAATAAATTACTCTGACATTAAAGTTACTTTTGTTACAGACGGAAATTTGTACAATATTTCTCTTCCACGAAAAAATTATTAATGTTAGTCATAGAAGCATACTGTAAAATGAAAATATATTTTTTTTTTGGGGGGGTTAAAGTGACTTTTATAGATTTATGGTTTAGAATCTATTTGTTACTTTTAGGGATGTCAACGAATACCCAAATCGGTATTCGGATACTCGATCAGCCTTCCGAACGAATATCCGGATATTCGGTCGTTTTATGTATTTGATAAACTGATACGTTATTGATCTATTTGTCGAATAGATTACTTTTAGAAATTTGTAATTGCAGGTGATTATTCTATCCGGAGAACTTGAGATTATATCTTTTTAAGTCAGACAATTAGCAGCTTAAAGGTTCAATTATTCATTTCATAAAAGTATGATTATGCATTTCTTCTTCTTTTGTTTTTATGGGGGGTAACTCTGTAAGGACTATTCTACTTTTCCGTGACCGATCAGTAGATTGTAAAATGTGTATTTACTGATTATCAAACTGCAAACCAGTACTTGCATATGTAATAATCGAAGTTTGAGTAGACAAATGTTTGTTACACGCGTCGCAGTAATTTAGATATTCTTTATAATGTGCAGTGGCATGAATTAGCATCTTTCCATCACAAAAGATGTCAAAAAGATCATTGTTCTTAATCAGAATGTTTGTTACTACTTATTGACGGTCATGAAATTGAAATTATATTGTTTGCATAATTTCTTTTGCCTATCGCTAAGATTGACCGCAGAAAGTGTCATAACCATAGCAACCGTGTATTGCAAACTGACACTTAAACGGTGGTTATTTAAATAAAGTATTACCATAAAATTGAGGTTTTTAATTAAATTTACTTTTGTTGTTGTTATTTTGACACATTTACCGAATACTCGGATACCTCTATCGGATCCAAATACTCGGAGGTCTGAACGAATATTCGGATATCCGGATATTTGTTGCTATCCCTTGTTATTTTATATCTTTCTTAAACAAAGCATTTAATTATGATAAAACTTTTCAACAGTTACAAAATTCTCTAAAGCGGAGAATTAGTTTTCTGCAAATATAATTTGTTCGAGGTACCTTGCTAAATATGGCTGTGAACTTAAATGCAAAATATTGCCTTTTTATGATGATTTCTTAAGAAAGCTGAAGTAAACTCCGTATATAACGAACTCATTGGGACCATTCAAATGTTTCATTGTATTTTGCACTATGTTATCTTGAGTATGCTACATTATGTCTGCCTGGTAACATCCTATATCCAAACTTATTTATGGAACATACCTTGCTTTTGGGGCGTGTACTGTACATGTGATCTTATTCTGTTTGTTGTTGTCCTGAAACACTTGAGTATTTGACAAAACATTTATTTTTACATGTAGGTAAATAGGTGGAGCCCGTTTCCTTCTTTAAATTTCAATAGCAATAGACATTTTTAAATGTCAGGGAAGTGAAATGTCATGACCTCATCTAGTAAAATTGTTAAAAATAAACTTAATGGGATAATATGGCATTGACTAAGCATATACCAAAGTGTATGCATTGTAATACATGTATTTACGCTATTGTATGAAAAGATAGGTGTAAGATAAGAGATAGAAATATCAATAGGTTATTGTCCTACGCCGCAGGAGGAAGCATTATTCTATTTGCTGTCCACCGTCGTTAGTTTATCAATCTGAAGTCATATCGAACACATGGTTTGGAGGTGGAATAAACTTAGCAGTAATGTTCACACGATGTCTCTTTTTGAGGAAATGCAGTACTGCAGGCTTCAAACAGATTGTCGAATTCCAAATTTACGGCCCCGGACACTTATACATCAGTATTTTAATCAAAGTTTGATTTTTTGTTTTTAAGTTACTAACATGGATTCGCTTAGAAAAGTACGGTTCCAGCAGTGATCGATTGCTTACGTTGTTTAGTCTATACAGAAATTTAAATATATGTAAGAAAAAAGTAAAGTCATTAGAATAAAACGGTGTGGTAATGTTAACTACCATGAGGAAATGTGACCCTGTTATGTTAGACTGTTTTGCACATATAGTATATATACTATAGAATCTTACCTTATTTACTTCTTTGAAACAAATAGTCAAAATTCAGTTTGATTTATAAATAGATTAAGTTATCTCTTGTTAAGAGAAAATAGGTCCCTTCAGATGAATTTTCCTTTTTTCTACTTTTATTTTAGCGTACAAAAATGAAACGTCAGTTATGAATTTGTTTTTGTTTCCTTTGGGAAAAACTAAATGATAAACTTGCAGTTACTGTAATTTTAGAGCAGGTATGAACAATTCACGATCTTTGCTGTTGCTTTCTTCGCTACCGTAACATCTTTCTAATACATTCATGTTGTGTTAAAACATATTTCTATTACTCTCCTTTGTAAATACCCAGTTATAATGGACTCTTCTGTTGCGTGACTACAAATAAATAATTGACTGTATGTACGACCTGGAGGAAGAAGGATGAAATTTTATCGATAGAAGTGAAGATAAACCGAAAGAAGATTTTAATGTTTAATGTATCACTTTTAACAACTGAACATGTCGACGGATAAAATTTTAAAGGCACTAGATACACTTGGATATAACACACCCTGTACTGTAAAACGTTTAAAATTAGCCGAATATATTACCAGAAGTTCAACAGCCTATCACAGAAACGCTTATGGAGAAAATATTGACATAATATTGACAGGGAGTCGGCGAGAAGGTATCGGGACTACAGCTGATAATGACGTTGACCAGATGTTTGTAGATAATAGTTTTCTTTGTGTAGAAACGGAAAAAATGGCACCAGATACGCAAGACAATCGCCACGTAATATTTCTACTGGAAACCAAGTCTGCTCCTCCAGGCTATGCAATGCTTCGGCTATTTAGAATGAACACTGAAAATGCGGAGATACCGACTGAAATACTAGATGCTGTCACTACACATAATGGTATTTCTGTTCTTCGAAATGATAAAGTGCCACTGAAATCTTTAGCCCCAGTGCTAGGATCAGTGCCAAAACATTTTACTGATGGGGGATGGATGAAACGGACGTATGAATTTAACGAAGAGAAAAACGGACCAAGTGTGTCATACTCCTTGGAATTACCATTTACGAAGACCAAACTTTGCTTTGACGACTGTCTTGCGTTCCCTTGCGTAATTCCAACGTTAGTGAAATCATGGTGTAACAGAAAGAGAGAGTATGACTGGCCATGTCAAAGTTTGATCTCGAAGATAGGAACAATGAATGGTCACGTGGTTCCTGTCGGACTGAAAGGAAGTCCAGATAGCAATTATCAGTGGCGTATCTGTCTGACTCAAAGTGAAATTGCATTACTAGAATCATTCAATGAAATACAAAGAAAGGTGTACGTCGTTATGAAAGGTCTGGCGAGACACCACTTTAAAGGTATTTGCCAAAGTATAACATCATACATCATGAAGAATGTCATATTTTGGATTTCAGAAGAAGTCCCAATTGATCAATTCCAGACAAAAGACTTTGGAGCAAGGCTGCATCATGCGTTGCATTATCTCTGGCATAGAATACTGTTACGTCAACTACCAAGTTACATGATAGCTGAAAGAAATCTACTAGAAGGCAAAGTCACCGATGTACAAAGGCAGCAACTTATTGTCCTGATGGACAAAATGTTGGCCGATGGACCAGCTGTCGCGTTACGAATTCCAGAAATCAAGGAGGAAATTTATATCCAAAGCGAAGATATTCGGACGAAAATGGCAAAAAGAAGAGATATGTTTGAGCAACTTTTATTAGCTCCACTTGCAATTCCACCCGAAGAATCTGCCCTTCTTTTGCCACTGTTCCAGGACGCAAAGACACCGTATCACTTCTTGCAAATATACATGAAACGTGTTATCCCATATATTCGTACACACAACCCTGAAGGTTTCTTTACCCATCTGATTGACGATGATTTCAAGATCTACAAGTTCATTACTGAATATGCAAATGTAAATATGTAATCATGGACAGAAGCTATTTATATAGTAAGCTTTGGATAATATTTTACTTTATTTTCTGAATATATTTTACAATTAAATTCCTGGTATGTTTCAATGCGGATAAAACATTAAGTATGAAAACCGGAGAAAACAAATCAGACTTTGAGACATGTAAAAAATATTTGACATTCCATAGGTTACTTCCAACAACTTCCTTCTTTGTCCTAACGCAACATGAAAAAATGACAAGAAACAAAAGTTGTAGTCATTCATATAGACAACTATGGGCAACCAAAGAAATCTTTATCGGAGTCTTCAGTTTCACAACGGATAAGAAACATATTCTGAAATAAATTGGAGAGGGATAATGGGGTATTGAAATATCCTAGGGTCGGCCGTTTCAATAAGGAATCTAAATGAAGAAAAAGAGGGGTAAATGCTTATTTATGTGAAACAAAGTTCATTTTCCCGTGATCTGACGTCCATATACACTTTATATAATCATCGTTATGTTGAGGTGGAAAAAACATAATTATTTTTTTTACACATTTATGAGCTATAAAATTAATGTCAATACACAAAATAAATTTCTCACTAAAAGCTTTATGCTCAAAATAGGATTTATGAGAGCAGGTTCTATATTTTAAAAATACTGAATCGAGCAAGATAAGGTGTCGCTTTTTTCAGTGGAAAAAGCGTAGGAAATTCCGAGTTGGTAATCAAATGTTCAAAGACTGCAGCTATATCATTCCAGGCGTTTAAAAATAAGATTTTATGTCCCGCTTATCTAAGGAACACATGTACGCTGTGTGCTTATCTTTTTTTTCCACTTAAATTTTCTTTTTACATATATTATTGTAGCTATATCTCGCTATAATTGAAATTTAACAACATGCACTTCATAATTATCACATTAATTGTAAATTATAAATGAATTCTAATTCAACTACTATGCAACTTATTAAGGTGATCGCCTTAATAAAAACGACAAGAATTGGCGAGTATCCGATATTTAAAGACGGGCTGATAATTTTGTATGTATTATTTCAATAGCTAAACCTATTTGTCGTGAAACAAACGCTTGAATAAGTATATAGGTTTGATATGCATTAAAAGATTCAGCTTGGTAGTTTTTTTATCCCGGAGATACATTGTACGTAAGTCAGATATACTCTGAGTACGAACCTCAGGGTTGCAGCCACCCTGTTAAGTGACCTTGTGCTGTGAGTTTAAGTAACTCCCAGTACAGCTTCGGATGCACTTGCATTATTCTGAGCCGAACTGGAGGGTTGTATTCACTACACCCACGGGGTCGACTTTGGACGTAGCTATTCTCCTATAGTAAGGGTTTACGAACCAGAGCGGCTACAAAGCAGTGCCGGTTTATCTCTTTGCTTTCGTGGTGACAAGCACAATCCTGTCTATATGATTAAAACACACTAATGCAGTTTGTCGTTTCCTGACAGAAAAAAGTTCTAATATAGCCATACCTCTCACGTATCCAAATTAAATTTCGCGGAGAGATAGGCATTGTTTTACCGGAGTAGATGAAATCTACAAATATTCATTTTGTACGAAAATAGAATTGCATTTATTAATACGAAAGTAGATTTGTTTTGTTAAATTATGTTTTAAATTGGTAAAAAAAGTCCCATCACGTAAACGATTGACCAAAACTGACCGGATTAAGTATTTTGAAACTAAAAAGCCGGCATTATATTATGCCTGACATTAGGATTCCGCTTTACAAAGACTTTCTCTTTAAAGCCAAAGCTATTTGTTTGCACACACGACCGCATTTTAGTACTTGAAACAAGAAATATTTTCAAAAGGGAATGTACACAAATTCCCTTTTAAGGACCCAGTTTTCTAACAACAACCCATTAGAAAGCAAGCCTTATTTTCAATGTTTAAAAAATAACAGCAACAACTTCATGTCTATTTTTCAAACTTTACTTTTCAGCCGTTAAAATAAGCAATACAGAATTGTCACCGTTAGGCTGGCCAAACATTTTTACAAGTAATTGCAAACAGTTTGATCAGTCAAGTGTTTGGTCAGCCAAACAAATTCAGAAGAGGAAAGTCAGTGTTTGGCCAGCCTAACAAATAATAAATAATAAATATTTTACACAAAAGCTTGATACCGAGACAAGTGTTTGTACATGAACATCAGAGGAAAGACAATGTTTGGCCAGCCTAACAAATAATAATTTTTTACATCAGAGACCAAGACTAGTGTTTGGTCAGCCTAACAAAAGATAAATAATTCTCTTTAACTTTTTAAAGACAAAGACTTGTGTTTGGCCGGCCTAACAAATAATAAATATTTCAAACAAACCATAAAGAGACCAAATCTAGTGTTTGGCCGGCCTAACAAATAGTAAATTTTTACATCAGATACCAAGACTAGTGTTTGGTCGCCTAACAAATGATAAATAATTCTCTTTAACTTTTTAAAGATCAAATCTATAGTGTTTGGCCGGCCTAACAAATAGATTTTTTTACATCAGATACAAAGACTAGTGTTTGGTCAGCCTAACAAATGATAAATAATTCTCTTTAAATTTCAAAGATCAAATCCAGTGTTTGGCCGGCCTAACAAATGATAAATATTTCAAACAAAACATAAAGAGACCATAGTGTTTGGCCGGCCTAACAAATGATAAATAATTCTCTTTTAACTTTTAAAGACAAAGACTTGTGTTTGGCCGGCCTAACAAATAATAAATATTTCAAACAAACCATAAAGAGATCAAATCTAGTGTTTGGCCGGCCTAACAAATAGAATTTTTTACATCAGAGACCAAGACTAGTGTTTGGTCAGCCTAACAAATGATAAATAATTCTCTTTAACTTTTAAAGACAAAGACTTGTGTTTGGCCGGCCTAACAAATAATAAATATTTCAAACAAACCATGAAGAGACCAAATCTAGTGTTTGGCCGGCCTAACAAATAATTCTCTAAAAACATTTAAAGACCAGGACTTGTGTTTGGCCGGCCTAACAAATGATAAATATTTCAAACAAACCATAAAGAGACCAAATCTAGTGTTTGGCCGGCCTAACAAATGATAAATGATTCTCTAAAAACATTTAAAGACCAAGACTTGTGTTTGGCCGGCCTAACAAATGATAAATATTTCAAACAAAACATATAGAGACCAAACCTATTTTTGGCCGGCCTAACAAATGAAAAATATTGCAAACAAACCATAAAGAGACCAAATCTAGTGTTTGGCCGGCCTAACAATTGATAAATGATTCTCTAAAAACATTTAAAGACCAAGACTTGTGTTTGGCCGGCCTAACAAATGATAAATATTTCAAACAAAACATATAGAGACCAAACCTATTTTTTGGCCGGCCTAACAAATGAAAAATATTGCAAACAAACCATAAAGAGACCAAATCTAGTGTTTGGCCGGCCTAACAATTGATAAATGATTCTCTAAAAACATTTAAAGACCAAGACTAGTGTTTGGCCGGCCTAACAAATGATAAATATTTCAAACAAAACATAAAGATACCAAGACTAGGATTTTGCCAGTCTAGCAAAGAATACTTTTCCATACAAGGCATTCAGAGACTATGACTATTTGATATACATCTTTATTGCCTACGCATACATTCTCAACACAATATATACATTACAAAAAATTCTAATACGAGTGGCTGTGTTTCATATATAAACAAAATTCTGCTAACTATTAAGTATAAACTAGGAAAGTTGAATCATAAAAAAGTCAAAATCTATCACTATATATTTAATTTTTGGTAAATTAATTGTCACTCCTATGAGAATTTTTTGTAATGTATATATTGTGTTGAGAATGAATGTTTGTTTTAATCTAATGTAATTTTGAATGCTTGCAATTGTATGTAAATATTCGTACCTACGGAGGCGATAAAGATGTATATACTAGTGATGGTCTCTGAATGCCTTTTATGGAAAACGAATTATTTGCTAGGCTGGCCAAACACTAGATTTGGTCTCCTCATGTTTTGTTTGAAATATTTATCATTTGCTAGGTCGGCCAAACACAAGTTTTGGTCTTTAAATGCTTTTAAGAGAATTATTTATCATTTGTTAGGCCGGCCTAACACTAGTCTTTTAAGAGAATTATTATTTAATTTGTTAGGCCGGCCAAACACTAGGTTTGGTCTCTTTTATGTTTTGTTTGAAATATTTATCATTTGTTAGGCCGGCCTAACACTAGTCTTTTTAAGAGAATTATTTATAATTTGTTAGGCTGGCCAAACACTAGCCTTGGTCTTTAAAAGTTTAAGAGAATTATTTATCATTTGTTAGGCTGGCCTAACACTAGATTTGGTCTCTATATGTTTTGTTTGAAATATTCATTGTTTGTTAGGCCGACCAAACACAAGTTTTGGTCTTTAAATGTTTTAAGATTATTATTTATCATTTGTTAGGCTGGCCGCACACTAGTCTTTTTAAGAGAATTATTTATAATTTGTTAGGCCGGCCAAACACTAATTTTGGTATTTAAATGTTTTAAGAGAAATATTTACATTTGTTAGGCTGGCCAAACACTAGATTTGGACTCTTTATGTTTTGTTTGAAATATTTATTATTTGTAAGGCCGGCCAACACAAGTTTTGGTCTTTAAATGCTTTTAAGAGAATTATTTATCATTTGTTAGGCTGACCTAACACTAGTCTTGGTCTCTGATGTAAAAATTAAATTATTTGTTAGGCCGGCCGAACCTTGTCTTTCCTCTGCTGTTCATGTAATTTTGAATTTTAAAGTTGTTAAGCTGAACGATGTGAAAATTTAGAAATTTATCATTTTGTTAGGCTGGCCAAACAGTATAGTCTGGGACTCTTGACTGTTTTGTGTAAAACTTTAATAAGTGTAAATATTTCTCATTTGTTAGGCCGGCCAAACACTAGTTTTGTCTTTTAAATGTTTTAAGAGAAATATTTACATTTGTTAGGCCGGCCAAACACTAGATTTGGACTCTTTATGTTTTGTTTGAAATATTTATTATTTGTAAGGCCGGCCAACACAAGTTTTGGTCTTTAAATGCTTTTAAGAGAATTATTTATCATTTGTTAGGCCGGCCTAACACTAGTCTTGGTCTCTGATGTAAAAATTAAATTATTTGTTAGGCCGGCCAAACATTGCCTATCCTCTGCTGTTCATGTACTTCTGAATCTTTAATTTGTTATGCTGATCGATGTGAAATTTAAGACATTTATCATTTGTTAGGCTGGCCAAACATTATAGTCTGGAACTCTTGACTGTTTTGTGTAAAACATCAATAAGTGTAAATATTTATGATTTGTTAGGCCGGCCAAACGTTAGTCTTGGTCTCAGAATACAAGTGTGAAGTATTGATAATTTGTTAGGCCGGCCAAACGCTGTTTACCTCTGCTGTTTATGTAGTTTAAAATTTAAAGTTGTTAGGCTGACCAGTGTGAAAATTTAGAGATTTTTCATTTGTTAGGCTGGCCAAACAAGTGTTGAGTTCAGTAATTTTAACATTTGTTAGCTCCAAGATGGTTTCAGAAATGCACCTGATTTTACATTTTGTTAGGCCAGCCTAACCTCGGATGAATTTTAACTGATATATTCAATACTTAAGCCTATGTTACTGAATGTTTTGTATGAAAGCTGTATCATTTGTTAGGCTGGCCACACACTTGTCTCAGTATCAATGCTTTTGTGTAAAATATTTATTATCTATTATTTGTTAGGCTGGCCAAACACTGTCTTTCCTCTGCTGATCATGTACTTTTGAATTTCAAAGTTGTTTGGCTGACCAAACACTTGATTGATCAAACTGTTTGCAATTACTTGTAAAAATGTTTGGCCAGCCTAACGGTGACAATTCTGCATTGCTTATTTTAACGGCTGAAAAGTAAAGTTTGAAAAATAGACATGAAGTTGTTGCTGTTATTTTTTAAACATTGAAAATAAGGCTTGCTTTCTAATGGGTTGTTATTAGAAAACTGGGTCCTTAAAAGGGAATTTGTGTACATTCCCTTTTGAAAATATTTCTTGTTTTGAGTACTTTGATTTTATTAATATACATTTCAATAAATTTAAAACGGATTTTAGCTAGGTACTTTATTCAAACTTACTTGACGTACACTTCAGTAAAAACAAAAGATCTTAAGTGTCACTTACGACCTTATGATCCATAGATATGGAACGCCTTTACTGTCTTATTATGTTGTATTGTATTATACTCATTTCATTGTCATGTATACAATGTACATATTTCATTTGACATGGTACATGTACATTTAAATGGGGTAACTTTTTCACGATATGCAGTGCCTTTTCTTTTATATATGGTGGTTATTCCATAATATGCAGTGCAAAAGTATGGGTATACAGTAGAATAAGCATTATATGTTGTACAAACAACATTATATGCAGTCAGTAGTTGTACCTTTATACGTTGTATGTTGATTAATTGCAAACAACTCGTTATATGCGTTGTTTTTTCCCATTATGATGATGCTGCTTGAAGACAGTCTCTAAAAATATTCTCGGCGGAAATTACCGAGCGATCTAAGACAAAAATGCTATGACACCGTACAGTCAACATCAAGTAGCGTTTGCATGTACCTTAAAGATTGTGTGTCTGCATGGTCACATAAAACATTGATATTTCTAAAGTACTATACCAATTAGGAATATTAGTCACAACACACTAATAACCAACTGCTTATTGTAAATTACTGGATCTAAACTTGGTCACGACCAGCGGGTGCCTGACGCTTGTCTGTTTAGCAAGTGATAAGGCATAACTATGATAAACTACAGATACTAGATTTGCACTCTGTTGAATAATTATTGGAAAAAGTGAACTTCAACAAAACAGTTAATAAGGGGCATTACTCTAAAAACAAGAGCTGGCATTACTCTAAAAACAAGAGTTGTCATGACAGCGCGCTCGACTATTCGAAGGTTTGTTAGTAATACAATGTATGGGTTTTTTGTCCAAGAATAGGTATACGTGTTTATTTTGTAATTGTGTAAGAATTAACGTTAAAATATAAACACTTGCCACATCAATTCTGTTTTTAGTAATTGTGACCTTGGCCTTTGATGGACGACCCCAAAATTATCCCATGCGAGATCTTTACAACTGTGTCATATTCTTACTATACACCAAGTTTGAAGTCGATACACCTATGCATAGTGAAGATATTGAGCATAAACCGATTTTCTATCTTCAGTAATGGTGGCCTTGACCTTGTACAGACCGGCACTAAAAGCAATCCTAAAGCGAGCTCTTCAAATATTCTTACTAGACATCAGTTGGTTACCGAGATATAGACTTAAACGTATTTCCACTCAAAACTTTAAGTTACCAGAATGTCAAAGTTGAAAAATGAAGGGCCATACTTTGCATTATATGCAAGATATAATTATCTAACTTGATTATTTACGTACTAGATGTGATGACTGAGAAACCTGGTATAATGTTTAAATGCAATATATCAAATAGTAATTGAGATATGGACTTTAAAGCTGCTCGCTCTCAGATTATCATGGTGCAAAATTAAGTTCTTCAAACTGTCATTATCTTTCTTCATAAGATGAGAGCTACATGTACTTGTTAATGTGATCCTGGGTCTTTAAATGAAACAATACTTTTAAGGCTAACCAAGGTAATCTGTTAGTCTTTTTTTAAATTACATCAAAAACATACGGAAATAGTAGTACTTACGACCTTTTAATAGCCAAATGATAATGATTAATATTAAACAAAGAGGTTCGTAAGTGTCACATACGACCTTTTGACCATCTCTAATTTACCTAACAGTATCAAAATGAAAAATTCCTTTTCACTTAAAATGCATACTTACATACTTGTAATGACAAAAAACGTTTAATTTTCAATCCTTTATCAATAGATTCGATAAATGTACGAAGAAAGGAAATCATAGTCTAATTAAAACGGGGTTTTCAATGGGTACATAGTTTTTTCGTGTTTTCTCAAAATAACATTTTTGCACATACGACCTTATTATTCTAAGGCGTCGATATAGTATTACTAATACTTTATCATACGTTAATTGTTAAAACTACATGGTTACTTACTTCATTGAAAATTTCAATAAAAGTGAAACTTGAACAAAAAAATGAAGATTACTTCGAGTAAGGGTAAAAACATTTTTGAAAAATATTGATACAATTCAAATAGTACAAAAACGTCAACATATGTTTCGACCGCCACGTGTATATATTAAATCTAGGACAGTCATCGGTCGTGCCTGATAAGATTATAAAGGACAAGTTTGTCCGTTGAAACCTTAATATGTCTGTAAAATGAGAACATTTTGAACAGTAAATACATTCCACAAGAAAAGACATGATGTACATAGTTATAACAGCAGTAAGATGATTATATCATATATCTCACAAAAGTGTGAAACACTTATAAAATGTATAACATTATTTCAAGACGGAAGTCAATGTTCAAATTCTGTGTTTGTGAATGGTTTGGATTTGTATTAGAGTGGTGGAACCTATGCTGGTGGTATCCCTATGCTGGTGGTATCTCCGAAAAACAGCTATTAACAGAAAAGCAGATGAAGAAATATTGTTCATGGTATATTCAGCATTGACAGTCGATTGAATGCTTTAACAGCAAACGTATTGATAGCCGCGCATGGAGCTTTGTGACATCAAAGGAGCTGATACAATTGTACTCGATCCATTTCGCTAGAAAAATTCTTAAATATAGACATCAAAATCACCCAGTTAAAGTTAGCATTTTTGATAAAACTTATTTCTTTTGTATAAAAATATATATTCTATGGAAACTGTTATATCTTGTTTGTTAATATTTAGGCTCTTAAAACTATTTCCCACCTGTTAATTGTCATCAGCATCTTGTTTCAATTTAGCAGGGATAACATTATGTTTTCGCCGAGGAAAATCAAAATGGTTAGGATTTCCTGCTTTCTGAACAGCTGATATACATTCAAAATACCTCCAGCATAGGTTCCCCCACTCTAGTATTATCACACGTAGTGATTACATGTAAATACCCACAAGTTCTAAAATCACCTATTTCGAAAAGTTTAATTGCTGTTTTTTTTTCTATCTTACTATTAAATTATCATTCTATTAGATTATTTTATCAAATTTGACCGTAAATTTCTCGTTGGGAATTGTAACTTTGAACACTGTTGCTACACTAGCGGTAAGTTACTTTTATTTGTACTGTAATATCATATTCTCATCATAATTAAATTAATACTTGGTGAAAACAATTATTTCAATATTGCATTCACACCGAAGGGTAATTCGCTCCTGAGATGTTGCACTGAACTATACTTATTCCGAATCACCTATGCTCGATTCGCTGATGACATTTGTTGTCTTCATCTGACACAAAAGGAATACGAGACGCTGAATTCCCCTTACGTTCTTTTTCTTATTTGTAGGTAAATCAAATTTTATTTAATATTAAGTTATTGTCATTGTGTTCAAGTCACAATATGGTTCTATGAAACATCAAAACTTTTCAATGCGGAGGGGATATGGTAATGGTCCGTCCGTCACACTATTGTCCGGAACATAGCTATAATTATTATTCAAGGCAATTTATTTAAACTTTACACACAGACAGAGTACATTGAGAGGAAGTGCAGTGTGCAAGGACCTTAACTCTAGCTTTTCCTATATTTTAATCATTTTCCTTTATTGAATTTTCTTGTCCGGGCCATCACTCCTAAAGAATAGAACCGAATTGATCAAATTGCATACATATACAGAATACATTAAGACGCAGTGCAGTATCTAAAAACCATAACCGTACCTTACTCTATTTCTTAGTTATCGTCCATTATGATTTTTCATGTATCACTTTTGTCCGGAACATAACTCCTAAAGTGATCAAGGGAACTTAATAACACTTTCTTGTCCGAGCTAATATCGAAATATCATCTCAATGCCTGTGGACAAGGCATGTGCTGTAGAGAGACAGATGGCTCTTTAGTTACAGATCAACAGATGGGCGAATTTGGTCATCATTTTATGAATCCTGACGGAGGAAACCAGAATGGCACGTGCAGCACAAGATTGTCACAGAAAGGAGAAATTTGTGACTCAAACTGTGACTGTGACGCTAGTAAGACATAGAATAACTTTATCTTCTTCCTGTGTGTTGCAATTACATTTATTCAGCGGACAACTAGTTGTCACAACATCAAAAATCTGGCCCTGTTCAAGTGTTGTCATTTCTAATGTTTACGGCGTAGCATCCTTGACCATTGTTTTGTATATATTCATGAACTGAAAATTAAAGAAACAAAGACTAGTTAAAAGGTTCTTGCGCGAACAATACTGTAAAGAGAAAAAGAAGAAATAAAAAAAAGTACAATCATGGACGAAACAATGCTGAAAATCACTTATTACGTATACGTAACAAGATCGCTCCCACATATCTGATCTCATTCTCATATACATCGATAATTGATCAAATACAACCAAAGAGACATTCGAAACTAAGAACGATTCACAGAATTAACATATCAATTTAACAGTACAAATGCAAAATCCCAGCAACCTCACTGCTGTACCCGAAGTTCGTAAAAGAAGTAGAATGCCTACTTCTGAAGCTTTGACATAGTTTACGATACAATGTATTTATTGTCGACATATATTCCTGTTGTGAATACATGTATAAGGGTCTACAAAACCTGCATTTACTAATATTTTTTATTTTTAGGTCTTGCCTTTTATCGTCATATGAGTGGTGTTTGTTGTCCACCAATGAGATGCTACAATGAGGCTTACGTCAAACAACAACAAGCCTATTGGTCAAAATGCTTGTCCAATCCGAGCTGCACACTCCCGTCATAATGTATTCATTAATATTATGTCATCAGTTATTTGACAGTTCAAATAAAATTCTAGCAATAAAAATATAAAAGCAGGATACTAGCTCTTTAGTCCAAAACAATTGAATAAAGTTATTGCTCACCTGAGTTTATATAACTATGTAGTGCTCATGGGGAGCTTTTATGATCGTCAGGAATATGTCGTCCAGTTGCTTTTCATTACTTTTCTAACGGAATCACCATAATCGGCAAGAATGCATTGGCCATTTAGGTGACTTCAAAATTATTTCAAATGGTTCCATATGATAGAACAAAAGTACTGCCAGACTCAGAAGTAAACAAACGTACTGTAAAACTTAAGGTAAAGGGCTATGACGTGTGTCGCATGATCTAGTGGTCCGCTTAAATTACCTTTTCATCTGAAACTATTGGTGATTGTTTATAAGAATGTCATTGCAATAGTTCTTATGTGACTTTTCGCTAACATTACTTGAACACTTTTATTACTTTAAAAAATATACCTACCAGAAGCAGATTGTTTTCGTAAACGTTTTCCCTGAAAAAAAGGTATACCGACAAATAGATTAATTGTTTGAGCAAGTCAGTCACGGAAAGGTTTGAAATTGTATTCAATTGCATATTGGAATTTTATTATTCATATATACAATATACCCTTGAAAAACACATATTTGAAAAATAAAGTGTGTTCTTAATGTAAAGTTTGTTTATCCGGCAATATTCAATACGTCATTTAAATACAGCACATATGAATGAATAACGTTAATTTGCAACATGATCTCCATCTGTAGTGAAGAAACCGACAAGACTTGATATGAACTCTTAAAGTTTTCGTTTTATAAAAGGCAATTCCATTGCATGAGATGCACTCGGTCCGTTTTTCTCTTCGTACAATCCATATGTTTTCTTCATTCATCCTCCATCGGTAAAACCTTTCGGTACTGCCCCACGCAGTGGAGCTAAGGAGTTGAATACAACTTGTCATTTCGAACAAAAAAATATACACCCCGCTTAGTAAGAGCTTTCGTATTTCAGAAGAAATCTCCACATCTTCTGTATTGAGTTTATATAGCTTAAGCAATGCATAGCCTGGTGGAGCAGATTGTGTGTCAAGTAGAACTATTACACGATTGTCGTAGGTATCTGATGCCAATTGTTCTGTTTCAACACAGAGGAAACTATTATCCACTAACATTTGGTAAACGTCATTATGAATTGCTGTCCCGAAACCTTCCCGTCTACTCCCTGTTAATATCATGTCAACATTTTCTCCATAAACTTTTCTATGGTAGGCTATGGAACCTTCGGTAATATATTTTGCTTTGCGTAAACTTTTTTCAGTATAGTGTGTGTTATATCCAAGTGTATCTAGTGACTTTAAAATGTCATTCGTCAAACTTTTTATAATTATATTTAAAGTATCAAACATTATTTAGTATCAGACATAAAATTGGGGTACATAAACTCGGAACTCTTTAACCCACTACTACAGTAGATATTATAAGCTATTGCCGTAGTGGAGGAAGTTACAAATAGCCTACAGTTTTGAATTATTAGACATACAGTATGTAAGTCATTTCATTATTTAAATCTCTCTTTGCCGAAATACTTGATTATTAGGATAATGGTCAACAACTAAGCAAGCAAAGCAAGTACGGCGAAACCCCTCGAAAACATTCAGGCTGAAAACCACATCAAACTGAATTGTGCTACATACCAGTTTCTGTCATGATTTTTCCCCCCCCCCCCACAACAAAAAATCCCCCCAAAAGGCCCCCCCCCCAACATTGTATATATGTACTTGGTCCCTACATTGCAATATATCAGAAACACAAACCGACAAACTTATTTACATCTAGCTCATCCTTAAGCATGGAATTTAACCCCTGTTCAAATAAGCAGTTCTTAGGGTTCCTGTTAGATTTTATTTCAGAAACAGGTTTCGTAGTAATTAGGTTTAACTCAGGCGTATGCAAAATACCATATTCGCTAGAGTAAGATCAACGCAAACCTGTTCGGGTGACAATCAAGCCTTTTGTTTAATCATTTTAACTATAAATAAATGCAATAGTTGATAAAGAGTGTAACCATATTTTGGCAATTACTTGCTAATACATTGCAGGATTGTCGCAACTGCTTCATTACTGAGACTTATTACAGCTTTAAAACAGAACATTTTCACTTCTTATAGCCGTCAAAGTTACCCTTAAATACTATGATTTTCTTTGATCATAATGATATTGAACAAACTCATTTGCAGTATAAAACTTTTTGTTTTGTCCAAATATGAACATTTCTTAATAGGTTCAACACCTACAAAATAAGTTGTATCATGAAAGGATTATCAAAACTATAGAAATCGTTTTTAAGATGTGAATTTATAAAGCTGTATACAATCTTAAATATCATAGAAAAAAGTATATGACATTTTAATATGCCGTATATTTGAAAAGGATATCTTGACACAGTTGTAAGTGTACCAAAGTAAATTGATCCAGTCGAGGTAATCGACCATTTTATAAATGTATCAAAGCAAAATGGATAAATTGACGTAATAAAGTTATCATTATTATCATTATTATTATTTTTTTTATTATTATCATCATTATAATGAAGTCTTAATGTTAGGTGACGCACTTATTACTTAAATAGTAATTCTTACTTCACATGTAATTCTTAAATATTCCAATATTATATGTATAGGCCCATTGGTCATGGTGTTGTGTACATTGATTATTTATAATTATAGTAAAAAGTATGTACAGTTTAAAACATGTCACGTTAGTAAAACAATTTACTTACTAACATACATGTACTTACCTATAATTATAGCGGATCATCTAATGATAAGCATTGCTAGAATCAGGCAATGAGCAGCTAAATTTATTGATTATTATTTTAATTCATGTACTATTCTGCACGGAACGGAGCAAATTTGATAAGAGATTCATTGATAAAACATCCCTGCCATGTTGCATCAACATTGAACAAGTGGTTTCACAGGATATATCGTTATAAGGAAATGGTGGGTGGACGCCGTACGCAGGACGGCAAGTGGTCCTCATAAAAAGGCGACGAATAACACCGATCTGAAACATATATCTCACTGTGAGTATTAGAAAGCTCACTGAGAAGTGATCACTGAACAATATTCACGCTGAGTAATGTTCACTGAACAACAGTCACTATGAGTATCTCTTACTGAACAATGATCGCGATGAGTAATGCTAAGTGAACAATGCTCACTGTGATTTATAGTAAGTTAGTAAAACTCAGTGAGTAATACTCACAATGACTAGTATTCAGGGAAAAATGCTCACTGTGAGCATTACTCAGTGAAAAGGCTCACTTTAAGTAATTCTCACTGAACCATGCTTACTATGAGTTTTACTCAGTGGGAAAACTCAGTGAGCAATACTCACTGTTAGTTGAACTCAGTGAAAAATGCTTATTGTGAGTAAAACGCAATAAACAATGCTCATCATGAGCATAACTCACGGAAAAAGCTCACTTTTAGAAGTTCTGTAGTGAGTAAAACTCAGTGAGCAATACTCACTGTTAGTTGAACTCAGTGAAAAATGCTTATTGGGAGTAAAACGCAATAAACAATGCTCATTATGAGCATAACTCACGGAAAAGGCTCACTTTTAGAAGTTTTGTAGTGAGTAAAACTCAGTGAGCAATACTCACTGTGAGAAGTACTCAGTTGAAAAGCTCATTGTGAGTTAACCTCAGTGAACAATGATCACTGTGAGTTATTACTTATTCAGTGAACAATTCTCACTGTGAGACGTTCTCAATGAACAATGCTCAATTTGAATTAAAAATGAACTACAGCTACTCCATTCAAACTTAGTTGTGTATTTCAATAAAAACAAATTTCAAGTAGTAATACTTGATCATATTTTAATTGCCAAAACTCTTTCTTATTTATTTCATTGAACATTCCAATAAAAGATAAACTTGAAAAAAAGATGGAGATTACTTCGAAAAAGGGTAAAACATTTTTGATAAGTATTTGATTCCAAAATACAACATACTTTGCGACCGCCCCTCGTATATATTTAATCCAAGACAGTCAACGATCGTGTCAGATAAGGGACAGGTTTGTCCCTTTAACCTTCATTTGTCTTTAAAATGATAACATTTTGAACGTACAGTTCACAAAAGAAGATAAGACAAGATGTACATAGTTTTAGCAGCAGTAAGTTGATTATATTTTTGTAACTAGTATAAAATATATATTACAAAAGTGTGAAATAATAAAATGTATCACATTAATTTCAAGACAGAAGCCAATGTTCAAAACGTGGATATTTGTGAATGGCTTGGTTTTGAATTAAGTGATTACATGTACACACTGATAAGTTCTCAAACACACATTTCGATTAAGTTGAATTATGTTCTGTTCTATTTAAACAAAAAGTTTTCATTTAATAGATTTTTTTTTTCGTTTTTGACTGTTTCTTTCTTAAGCGTCATTATATTCTTGAAGTGTTGTGATAATGGGTTTTGCAACGAATGATTATGTAACATACACAACATGACTTTTTTGTGCGTCTAAAATGGACCGAGATGTCGCATCATAATAATGATTCTCCTTTTCTTATTAACAGATTGTTACACTAGCGGTAAGTTATTTTCATTTGTAATGTTATATCATATTTACTAGTACATCATCATTTAATAAATACTTAGGGAAAAGAAGTAATTCAATATGGCATTCACACCAAAGTGTGTTCGCTCCTGAGAGGTTGCACTTTACTATACGTATTCCAATTATAGTTTGAAGAATCGTCTATGCTCGATTCGCCGGAGACATTTGTCGTTTTAATCTGGCACAAGAAGCGCAACAGGCATGAACGACCACAACAGGAATACGAAACGCTGAATTCCCCTTACGTTCTTTTTCGTATTTGATGTCAATCGAATTTTACTTATTCAATTATATTTACTGTGTTCAAGTCACAACAATCAAATTTAACTGTTCCGTAAATCGCTGATTGAAAATCTTTTATAATAAGTGCAACATAGATCTTATTGCGTTTTACCACCGTAAAATGAAGCATCACAACCGTTTGATCAATAACTTTTAAAACAATGAGCAGCTTGCTCTAAGATTTAGATATTTGATGCGTACATACTGCGGCCTATAACAAAATTATCAGATAAGAATTTTAACCACTCGGCCACAGAAGACGTTGTTGCACTTTGAATTGAATATATAGTGGGGATTTTTTTCCTGTCTTTGGTTCTGTTTCTCCTCTCAATATGTTTGTAAATTTTATTTTAAATATCCGGTAGAATTAATATGTTAATCTTCGTCCGCTGTAAGATGTTATAAATAAATATTGCATTTAAACGTGCATGTGCAGCTAATGCGTACAATGTATCTAGTCGTATTGTTGCAGATATACAGTGAGGCTGCGAGTGTGACAACATGCTCGAAATATCATCTCAATGCCTGTGGGCAAGGCATGTGCTGTAGAGCGACAGATGGCTCTTTAGTTACAGAACAACAGATGGGCGGATTTGGTCCTCACTTTATGAATCCTGACGGAGGCAACCAAAATGGCACGTGCAGCCCAAGACTGTCACAGAAAGGAGAAATTTGTGACGCAAACTGTGACTGTGACACTGGTAAGACATATTAATTACTTTATCTATTTTCTGTGTGTTGCAATTACATTTATTGATCGGACAACTAGCCACGACACAAAAAACGGACCTGTTAAAGTGTTGTCATTTTAATGTACACGGTGTAGCAGCTGGGACACTAGTTCTTGTATATGTTCATTGACTGAATAAAAAAAGCAGAGACTAGTTAAACGGTACTTGCGCGAACAATACTGTAAATAGAAAAAGAAGATATACAAAAAATAGTACAATCATGGACGAAACAATGCTGAAAATCGCTTAAGATTACGTATACGTAACAAGATAGCTCCCACATATCTGATCTCATTCTCATATACATTGATAATTGATAAAACACAACCAAAAGGACCTCCGAACTTCGAAAAAGAAGAAATGCAACAAACAGTACAATCATGGACGAAACAATGCTGAAAATCACTTATTACGTGTACGTAACAAGATGGCTCCAACATATATGATCTCATTCTCATATACTTTGATAATTGATCAAATAGAACCAAACGGACATTCGAAATTAAAACGATTCACAGAAGTAGACATATTAATTTGACAGTACAACTTTATTATGAAAGAATGCAAAATCCCAGCAACCTCACTGTTGTAACCGAAGTTCATAAAAGAAGTTGAATGCCTACTTCTGAAGTTTTGACATAGTTTATGATATTTATTGTCGACATATATTCCTGTTGTGAATACATGTACAAGGGTCCATAAAACCTGCATTTACTAACATTTGTATTTAATTTTTAGGTCTTGCCTGTTATCGCCATATGAGTGGTGTTTGTTGTCCACCAATGAGATGCTATGATGAGGCTTACGTCAAACAACAGCAAGCCTATTGGTCAAAATGCTTGTCCGATCCGAGCTGCCCAATCCCACCATAATGTATTCATTAATATTATGTCATCAGTTTTTCGACTGTTTAAATAAAATTCTAGCAATAAAAATATTAAAGCAGGATACTGTAAAACATTGAACAGCTTTTAAGTCCAAAATACTTCAATAAAGTCATAGCTCACCTCAGTTTAAATAATTATGTAGTGCTCATGGGGAGCTTTTATTATCGTCAGAAGTCTGTCGTCCAGTTGATTCTCATTACTTTTCCAATTTAATCACCACAATCGGTAAAAATGCATTGACCATTTAGGTGACTTGCATTATTTTAAATGGTTCCGTATGATAGAACAAAAGTGCTGCCAGACTCAGAAGTAAACAACAGTACTGTAAAACACAAGGCCAAGAGCTACATTTAAGACGTGTGGCGCATGATCGAATAGTCCGCTTAACTTATCTTTTGATCTGAAACTATTAGTGATTTTATATAAGAATTTCATAGCAATATTACTTACGTGAGTTTTGCTAATATTACTTGATCATTTTGATACAGCACATATGAATGAATAACGTTAATTTGCGACATGATCTCCATCTGTAGTAAAGAAACCGACAAGACTTGATATGAACACTTAAAGTTTTCGTTTTGTAAAAGGCAATTCTATTGCGTTTGATGCATTCGGTCCGTTTTTTTTCTTCGTATTATTCACATGTTTTCTTCATACATCCTCCATCGGTAAAACCTTTCGGTACTGCCCGACGCAGTGGGGCTAAGGAGTTGAATACAACTTTGTCATTTCGAACGATAAATATACATCACGCCAAGTAAGAGCTTTTCGTATTTCAGAAGGTATCTCGGCATCTTCTTTATTGAGTTTATATAGCTTAAGCAATGCATAGCCTGGTGGAGCAGATTGTGTGGCAAGTTCAAATATTACACGATTGTCGTAGGTATCTGATGCCATTTGTTCTGTTTCAACATAGAGGAAACAATTATCCACTAACTTTTGGTAAACGTCATTATGAATTGCTGTCCCGATACCATTCTGTCGACTCCCTGTCAATAGCATGTCAACATTTTCTCCATAAGCTTTTCTGTGGTAGGCTATGGAACCTTCGGTTACATATTTGGCTATGCGTAAACGTTTTTTAGTATAGTGTGTGTTATATCCAAGTGTAACTAGTGACTTTAAAATGTCATCCGTGAACATTTCAATTAATTAATTATATTTAAAGTATCAAACATTATTTAGTCTCAGACAAAAAATGAGTGTACATAAAGTTCATGCAGCGTCTCCAAACTCTTAAACCCACTACTACAGTAGGTATTATATAAGCTATTGCCGTAGATAAGGAAGTCTAAATAGCTACATTTTTGAATTATTTAACATATAGTATGTCAGTCATTTCATAATTTAAATATCTCTTTGCCGAAATACTTGATTAGTAGGATAATGGTCAACAACTAAGCAACCAAAGCAAGTACGGCGAAACCCCTTGATAACATCCAGGCTGACAACTACATCAAACCGAATATGTGCTACAGTACCAGTTTCTGTCATGATTTTTCTCTTCTGTACTCAACAGCAATAATTACCTCTTAGAATGAGCCCGTCCACTGAGGACACATGATATATTTTTCAGAACGTGTCCTAACATTGCAATATATCATGAGCCCAAACCGACAACCTTATTTACATCTAGCTCAACTTTAGCATCGAAATTACCATCTGTCCAAATAAGCAGTTCTTAGGGTTCATGTTAGATTTTATTTCAGAAACAGGTTTCGTAGTAATTAGGTTTAAATCAGGCGTATGCAAAATACCATATTCGCTAGAGTAAGATCAAAGCAAACCTATCCGGGTGACAATCAAGCCTTTTGTTTAATCATTTTAACTATAAATAAATATCAAAATAAATACAATAGTTGATAAAGAGTGTAACCATATTTTGGCAAGTACTTGCAAATACATTGCAGGATTGTCGCAACTGCTTCATTACTGAGACTTACTACAGCTTTAAAACAGAACATTTTCACTTCTTATAGCCGTCAAAGTTACCCTTAAATACTATGATTTTCTTTGATCATAATGATATTGAAGAAACTCATTTGCAGTATAAAACTTTTTGTTTTGTCCAAATATGAACATTTCTTAATAGGTTCAACACCTACAAAATAGGTTGTATCATGAAAGGATTATCAAAACTATAGAAAACGTTTTTAAGATGTGAATTTATAAAGCTGTATACAATCTTAAATATCATAGAAAAAAGTATATGACATTTTAATATGCCGTATATTTGAAAAGGATATCTTGACACAGTTGTAAGTGTACCAAAGTAAATTGATCCAGTCGAGGTAATCGACCATTTTATAAATGTATCAAAGCAAAATGGATAATTGACGTAATAAAGTTATCATTATTATCATATTATTATTATTATTATTATCATTATTTTTATTATTATTATTATCATTATTTTTATTATTATCATCATTATAATGTAGTCTTAATGTTAGGTGACGCACTTATTACTTAAATAGTAATTCTTACTTCACATGTAATTCTTAAATATTCCAATATTATATGTATAGGCCCATTGGTCCTGGTGTTGTGTACATTGATTATTTATAATTATAGTAAAAAGTATGTACAGTTTAAAACATGTCACGTTAATAAAACAATTTACTTACTATCATAAATGTACTTACCTATAATTATAGCGGATCATCTAATGATAAGCATTGCTAGAATTAGGCAATGAGCAGCTAAATTTATTGATTATTATTTTAATTCATGTACTATTCTGCACGGAACGGAGCAAATTTGATAAGAGATTCATTGAAGAAACATTCCTGTCATGTTACATCAACATTGAACAAGTGGTTTCACAGGATATATCGTTTGAAGGAAATGGTGGAAGGACGACGTATGCAGGACGGTAAGTGGTCCTGATAAAATGGCGACGAATAACACCTTGTCAGACATGGGGATCTGAAATATAAATCTCGATTTGAGTAAAACTCACTAAAGAATGCTCACTGAGGAGTGATCACTGAACAATATTCACGCTGAGTAATGTTAACTGAACAACAGTCACTGTGAGTATCTTTTACTGAACATTGATTGCTATGAGTAATACTCAGTGAACAATGCTCACTTTGATTTATACTAAGTGAGTAAAACTCAGTGAGTTTACTTACAATTACAAGTATACAGTGAAAAATGCTCATTTAGAGTAAAACTCAATGAACATTGCTCACTGTGAGCATTACTCAATGAAAATGCTCACTTATAGAAATTCTCACTGAACAATGCTTACTATGAGTTATACTAAACCCCCCCCCCCCCCCCCCCCCCCCCCCCCCCCCCCCCCCCCCCCCCCCCCCCCCCCCCCCCCCCCCCCCCCCCCCCCCCCCCCCCCCCCCCCCCCCCCCCCTTTTGTAGTGTGTAAAACTCAGTGAGCAATACTCACTGTGAGAAGAACTCAGCTGAAAAGCTCATTGCGAGTTAACCTCAGTGAACAGTGTTCACTGTGAGTTATTACTTAGCAGTCAATGCTCTCTATAAGAAGTATTCAGTGAACAATGCTCACTGTGGGACGTTTTCACTGAACAATGCTCAATTTGAATTAAAAAATGAATTACAGCTACTCTATTCAAACTTAATTGTATATTTCAATAAAAACAAATTTCAAGTAGTAATACTTGATCATATTTTAATTGTCAAAACTCTTTCTTATTTGTTTCATTGAACATTTCAATAAAAGTTAAACTTGAAAAAGGTTGAAGATAACTTGAAAAAAGGGTTAATCATTTTTTGATAAACATTTGATACTTTTCAAATAGTTCGAAAAGTCAACATATTATTTTGCGACCGCCCCTGGTATATGTTTAATCCAAGACAGCCAACGGTCGTGTCAGATAAAGGACAGGTTTGTCCCTTAAACCTTCATTTGTCTTTAAAATGATAACATTTTGAGCAGCAAGTACAGTTCACAAAAGAAGATAAGGCAAGATGTACATAGTTTTAGCAGCAGTAAGTTGATTATACTATTGTAACTAGTATAAAATATATATATTACAAAAGTGTAAAATAATAAAATGTATCACATTAATTTCAAGACAGAAGCCAAAGTTCGAACCGTATATTTGTGAATGGTTTGGTTTTGTATTAAGTGATTACATGTGCATACTGATAAGTTCAACAACACACACTCATCATTTCGATTAAGTTGAGTCGTGTTCTGTTCTATTTTAACAATAAGTTATCATTTTATATATTTTTTTCAAATTTGACGGTAACTTTCTCAAGCGTAATTATATTCTTGAAGTATTGTGATAATGGGTATTGCAACGAATAATTATGTGACATATACAACATGTGTGCCAAAAATGGAAGATGTTGCACTATAATAATTATTCTGCTTTTCTTATTAACAGGTTGCTACACTAGCGGTAAGTTATATCATATTTACATCATAATTTAATAAATACTTAGTGAAAAGAATTATTTCAATATGGCATTCACACCAAAGGGTGTTTCGCTACTGAGAGGTTGCACTTTACTATACTTATTCCAATTATGATTTGGAGAATCGTCTGTGCTCGATTTGCTGATGGCATTTGTCGTTTTAATCTGGCACAAGAAGCGCAACAGACATGAACGTTCACAAAAGGAATACAAAACGCTGAATTCCCCTTACGTTCTTTTTCGTATTTGACGTCAATCGAATTTTACTTATTTAATTATTTTTACTGTGTTCAAGTCACAACAATCAATTTAAACTGTTCCGTAACTCGCTAATTTAAAATCTTTTATAACAGGTGCAACACAGATCTAAACTGCGTTTCACAACCGTAAAGTGAAGCATCACAACCGTTTGATCAATAACTTTTAAAACAATGAGCAGCTTGCTCTAAGATTTTGATATTTAATGCGTACCTACTTAACCCAGTGGAATGCGGCCTATAACAGAAATTATCAGATAAAAACTTTAACCACTCGGCCACAGAAGACGTTGTTGCACTTCGAATTGAATATATAGTGGGGATGTATCCTGTCTTTGGTTCTGTTTCTCCTCTCAATATGTTTGTAAATTTGATTTTAAATATCCGGTATATGTTAATCTTCGTCCGCTGTAAGATGTTATGAATAGATATTGCAATTAATGTGTACAATGTAACTAGTCGTATTGTTGCAGATATATTGTGAGGCGGCGAGTGTGACAACATGCTCGAAATATCATCTCAATGCCTGTGGACAAGGCATGTGCTGTAGAGCGGCAGATGGCTCTTTAGTTACAGATCAACAGATGGGCGGGTTTGGTCCTCATTTGATGAACTCTGATAAAGGTAACCAGAATGGCACGTGCAGCACAAGACTGGCACAGAAAGGAGAAATTTGTGACTCAAACTGTGACTGTGACACTGGTAAGACATAAAATAACTTTATCTACTTCTTGTTTGTTGCAATTGCATTTATTGCTCGGACCACTAGTTATCACAACACCAAAAGCTGACCTGTTCAATTGGTTATTTTTAATGTACACAGTGTAGCAGCTGGGACACTAGATCTTGTACATGCTCATTAACTGAATAAAAAGAAACAAAGAACAGTTTAACGGTTTACAACTTAAACTATATTATGAAGCCAAGGTTTATAATAAAAGTAAAATGCCTACTTCTGAAGCTGTTGGTATATTCTATAATTATGTTTATTGTCGACTTATTAATAGTTTCTGTCATGCGCACACGGTTCAGATCGAAATATCCGTCATTGAGGATAACTGTTTAGGTTGGACCGAGGCTCCACCGAGTAACAGTGACGGATATTTCCATTTGAACCAAATGTCGTATGATAGAAACTTTTTCTTGCATACCGTCTTGCACTTTAAAGCAGATTCCTAACTGCAAACTTATCAAAGCGATGCATTATCATATAAAGCAAACGATATTCAGACGTTGTGTTTGAAAAGTGACGTCACAATGTTTATAACGTTACTTCATAAGTAATTAATAACGAGAGTCGTCTGGAATAGGAGGGGTTCCACACTGAGTTTTCAGGCATGGGTAAATCACCGGAAATGCCGATCCGATATGCAAAAATTCCTTTCGAACACATATACCTTGGTCTATTAAACCTGCATTTTATAACGTGTTTCTATTTATTTTAGGCCTTGCCTGTTATCGCCCAATGAGTGGTGTTTGTTGTCCGCCAATGAGATGCTACGATGAGGCTTATGTCAAACAACAGCAAGCCTATTGGTCAAAATGCTTGTCTACTCCGGGCTGCGCACTCCCGCCATAATATATTCATTAATATTATGTCATCAGTTATACAACAGTTCAAATAAAATTCTACCAATAGAAATATAAAAACAGGATGCTGTAAAACATTGAACTGCTTTTAGCCCAAAACACTTCAATAAAATCATAGCTCACCTGAGTTTTTATAGTTATGTACTGCTCATGGGGAGCTTTTATGATCGTCAGAAGTGTGTCGCCCAGTTGCTTCTCATTACTTTTCTAATGGAATCACCACAATCGGCAATAATGCATTGGCCATTTAGGTGACTACAAAATTATTTCAAAAGGTTCCATTTGACAGAACAAAAGTGCTGCCAGACTCAGAAGTAAACAAAAACACTGTAAAACACAAGGCCAAGAGCTAAGATGTGTGTCGCATTATCTAATGGTCTACTTAACTTATCTTTTCATCTGAAACTACAAGTGATTTTATATAACAATTTCAAAGCAATATTTCTTATGTGACTTTTCGCTAACATTACTTGAACACTTTTATTACGTTAAAATATACACCTACCGGGAAGCAGATATATATTTCACAAAACAACTATACACGAAACTTAAAAAGAAACGCATTGGGTTATATTTGAAACATTTCACAAGACTGACCGTTATGCAAATATTTATATTTCTCAAAAGGTCGTCTGTCAAGGAATGTTGCTGTTTTCCCACATATGTCTATAGACAATTCCATTTTCATGAAATATAAACTGGGGAATGTCAAGGTTTTCTACCTTTTCGCAGTATTACTTTTATGGAAAACATGCTAAAGCAAAATGTTTTCGTAAACGTTTTCCCAGGATAAAAGGTAAACCGACAAACAAATTCTTTGTTTGAGCAAGTCAGTAACGGAAAAGGTTTGAAAGTGTATTCATTAACATATTGGTATTTTATTATTTATATATACAATACACACTGGAAAAACACATTTTTGAAATATAAAGTGTGTTCTTTATGTTTACTTTGTTAATCCGAAAAGTTTCAATACGTCATTTTAATACAGCACATATGAATGAATAACATCAATTTGCGACATCTTCATATGCAGTGAAGAAACCGACAAGATTTAATATGAAATCTTGCTAGCATTCTCTATTATCTGATGCGCGTAATCGAATCTAATAAATTAATATTAATATCTTTATTTTCGTCCAAAACTAAAGAGCATAACATTATGTGCATAAATTATACACAACTACAGCTGAACATACAAAATCATACAAACATATAAACCTGATATCATATAAACGTGACAGTTGTCAGTTGTTAACTATGTTTACGCAATATGAATTTAACACCTGCAAGCTCAATGATATTCCTATTTGTAACTACGCATCAAAACAAATTAGAATTAACATAACGGAATCGGAAGTTAAATCCAAAATATTGAGCGTAAAATAATACCAAAATGGCTGAAAAACCATTAATAATCAATACCTTTTCTTGAAGCGAAACCAAATATCAATAATAAACACACGTTATTAAGGCATAATACTAGTTACATTGTAATATAATTATAATATCAAACTACAAATTAAAATCACATTACATTCTGTTCATTACAATCATGTTCAATATACCAACGAACGGTGACCTACAATTTTATATAGTGCTCAATGAGTAATAAATAACTTGGGGCGTGGGTATATACTTTCATATATTGGAAATATTTAGCAGTTAATATTCAGTTCAGTTTTATATTACATACATTTTTACATATTTCTTACCGATACCAAACTGTCAGTATGACTTAGAGGAAATATGTTCTAATACCATGTATAGTAAACTATTGCTGCCCTGTAAGTCAACAGTTTTGCTCGCATTACGTAACTGGTTTGTGTAAACTATCGAATATATTAATTCTAACTTTTAAGCTATTACAAGTAAATATTGCTTCTAAAGCAGCAAACGTACACGGCATAAAAACGAAAGGGGCTGTCTGCTTTTAAGTAGTGGGTGTAGGAGTGTTATTATCTAGGTTGTAGCAAATACCCAACACCTGTTATTATTTAGTCGGGTTTCAAGAGATCAGAGTCACCACGCTAAAATGACCCTAAGCCATTTCAGAAACTAAAACAAATCAAGTGTTTACTATCAGTCAAATATACAATTTTAACTCTGAATAACTTTAAGCGTATTTGTTAGAGCTTACTAAAAATTCTAAACAAGTTGAAAAATGAGTATGCCTTTAATATCCGATTTGTTCTTTCATCATTTTCAAATCCTGCCGCTTGCAAAACTTCTAAATCCGTGCTACCTTAAATTACACACTCGTTGCTACAAGTTGTTATAAGTCCTGTTGATTTAAAATTGTTAGTCATGCTTATTTAAAGATTGTGGCAAAAATGCAAGTTGAGCAATACACTGAATGGTAGAAACAACATTGGGCGAAAAACACATGTTCCACACTCGGCTTGCAGCAGAGAACCAGCATCAGGTTCCACTCTTATCAAGTAAGCTTTGAGCGAAGTCGGCAACCATTGATCGTGCTCCTCCAGAGTACAACTCATTCATAATATTAATGTACGCGGCACTAATGTGTAATAAAGTTTTCGTTCATACATGCAATTACAATTTTGCATTAGCAAATCCGAGGAAGAAATTAAAGATCTCGGAATCATCTACAAGAAGGTAGGGGAAGAATCCTTCAGGATTATGCATACGAATGTATGGAACAACTCGTTCCATATATATTTGTAAAAAATGTTCAATAGTCTTTGCATTTAGAAACAATCTCAAAACAACAGATACTTCCTCTGGTGGAAGTGCAAAGGGCGCCATTACAATTTGCTCAAGCATATCCCTTCTCTTTGCTCGCTTTATTCGAATGTCTTCGTTTGGGAGATTAATTTCCTTCTTAACTTCTGGAATTCGTAACGCGACAACAGGTCCTTCGGTCAACATTGTGTCAAGCAGGTCAATAAGTAGCTGCCTTTGTTCATCGGTGACTCTTCCTTCAAGCAGATTCCTTTCAGCTATCATGTAACTTGGCAGTTGACGCAGCCGTATATACTGTTGTAGATTATGCAACGCATGATGTAGCCTTGCTCCAAAATCTTTGGTCCTGAACCGACTAAGCGGAACTTCCTCTGAAATCCAAAATATGACATTCTTTATAATGTACGATGATACGCTTTGGCAAATATTTCTAAAAACATGTTTTGCCAGCCCTTTCATTACCACATACACCTTTCTCTGTGTTTCATTGAAGGACTCCACTAATTCAATTTCAGCTTGAGTCAGACAAATACGCCACTGATATTTGTAATCAGGACTTCCTTTCAGTCCGACAGGAACCACATGGCCATTCATTGTTTCTATCTTCGTGATCAGACTTTGCGATGGCCAATCAAACTCTCTTTTTCTATCACACCACGACTTGACTAACGTTGGAATTATACAAGGGAACGCCAGACAGTCATCAAAGTAAAGTAGTTTTCTTTTTGTAAAAGGCAATTCCATTGCGTAAGTTGCGCTCGGTCCGTTTTTCTCTTTGTATAATTCATATGTTCGCTTCATCCATCCTCCATCGGTAAAACCTTTTGGTACTGCCCCTCGCAGTGGAGCTAAGGAGTTGAGTACAACTTTGTCATTTCGAACAATAAAATATACGTCACGCTTAGTAAGAGCTTTTCGTATTTCAGAAGGTATCTCCGCATTTTCTGTATTGAGTTTAAATAGCTTAAGCAACGCATAGCCTGGTGGAGCAGATTGGGTGTCAAGTAGAAATATTACACGATTGACGTATGTATCTGATGCCATTTGTTCTGTTTCAACACAGAGGAAACTATTGTTTACAAACATTTGGTCAACGTCATTACATGTATCAGTTGCTGTCCCGATACCTTCCCGTCTACTCCCTGTCAATATTATATCAACATTTTCTCCATAAACTTTTCTGTGGTAGGCTATAGAACCTTCAGTAATATATTTGGCTATGCGTAAACGTTTTTCAGTATAGTGTGTGTTATATCCAAGTGTATCTAGTGCCTTTAAAATGTTATCCGTCAACATGTTTATATATTTAGAGAATCAAACATTATTTAGTCTCCATATTTGCTATTTTCGACATAAAATGACTGTACATAAAGTTTATTGAGCATCTCCAAACATATAAACCCACTACCTAAGGTATTATATTAGCTACTGACGTGGACGAGGAAGTTACAAAATTCAATTTTAACTGAAAGTTGATTCAAAAAGCGGACATATAGCGTACAGTTTTGTATTATTAAACATATAGTATTTCAGTCATTTCATCATTTAAATCTCTCTTTGCCGAAATACTTGATTTGTGCGAAAATGGTCAGCAACTAAGCAACCAAAGCAAGTACGGCGGAACCCCTCAAAAACATTAAGCCTGGAAACCACTTCAAACTGATACTTGTATAAGTTTTTGTCACGGCTTTTTCTCTTCTGTTTTCAACAGCAATAAACACCTCTTAACCGGTACCCGTCCATCAAGAACACAGAGATTATTTTTTAGAACGTGTCCCTACTTTGGAATATAAAAGGAACCCAAACCGACAACCTTATCAACATCTAGCTCATCCTTAGCATGGAAATTAACATCTGTCCAAATAAGCAGTTCATGAATGGATTTTTAATTTTAGTACGTAAATAGCTCATATCTACATGTATCAATATAATATGTTGTTACTCCCCCCACCCCCTCCCCCCCTCCCCCCCCCCCCCCCCCCCGCGTCTTTTTTTTCAGATAGACAACAGTAAAGTCGCAGAATAACAACACCCCTCTCCACCTGGTTGTGCTTATAATGATTTGGGTTCAGTACATTCCAAAGGTCTAGGTCAACTGGACCCGTTAATAGAACGTCCTTACCTCGCAACATTTTCTACACCTCTTACTGCATTATGATATCATTGACAGGAATTGATTACTATGAAGCTCAGCTTCCTATCTGTTTCATATACTCAAACTCGCGCCGACCATCTTATTCTTATTAGTTCTTGTTGGAGATGTTTGCAGTTTTAGGTTGTTTTTATAGTAAAATCCTGTCGTGATACCGGATCGCTGAAGCGAGTCGGCACAAGCTCTGATACAAGCTCAACTACTGTAAGATATTACATGTACAAAAAGCAAACGACGTATAGAGGAAGCGTTTTAGCAAATGTATAATAATAATAATCAAATTTTTATTTATAGAAGGCAAACACATTAAGTAAATGTACAAAACATTTGACTTATTTACAATTTGGCCTTCTGAAAAGAAAGAACATTTATTCAATAAACATTTGAATGAATGAATGATTGATTTATGAAGAAAGAAAAAAGGTGAATGAATGAATGAATGAATGAATGAATGAATGAATGAATGAATGAATGAATGAATGAATTGGCATACAGAAGATATTGTCTTGGATATAGTGCAAATCGTTATTGACAATTGTTTTGTCTGGTCTGTTTTTGCTACTGTTACAATGTTTTTCCAGCTGTCTTAGACAATGCAGGTTCACACGCACTTACATATCGTAACAACAGTTTAATTCCCATGCAATACTTGCTAAAAGGCATAAATGACTTCCTTTATCACATTTAAATACAAATTGGTGTCATAGTCACCTTGCAATTTATAATGTCATCATGAAAATCATATAAAAAGTACCGAATATCAGTACAGGGATTCTTAAACCATTCAGTTTATGATTTTCATATTTTAGTTAAAATTTACGCGCTGTTACAATTTTATACTATAGTTCTATGACCTGTTTAAATATTACAAAGGAGTTTTATGTACTCTATGATGTTTCACATGGCTCCTTAAAAGAATTCTTTTATTTTTTAACATATAATATCATAAGTATAAGAGAAAGCTCGTTCTTAAAAAAATAATTGGTGGTTTTGCGTTAAGTGTTTCTGATAATGCGTGAAATAAGTAAAATGTGTTAAATCACGCGGCGAGCTAACATATTACATCACAAAGCAAGGAGCTCTCGTTTCTTGTGAATTAATTAGCCATAAAACGAATTAACGTAGGCTTTCATAACACCAATTCAATGTAATTTTCTGCAAAAGTGTAACTTTTTGTCACCAATGCCACATACATTTAATTAAAAATTGGAAATAAAAGAACTATCAACGCAAAAATGTGTTATGATATTCCATATCCGAAACCTTCATTTTCGTAGATTTTCAGTAATGAGATAATTGTATTTAATCCAAAAAGCTATAACTGTGCTAAACAGTATCCAGTGTCCTGAAATGTGATGTACGTGAACATGATACTGTATTGTTTCCAGGTATATAGCAGGAGGCGTGGCGCATTGTTGCTTTGCGGAATTCGGGACCGTTATGACAGGTAAGAGAAGAAAACCGTAATTTTTATTGTTTAAAGTGATATATGTAATACTCTTCAATATGATAATTGCAGTCTAATGTAATACATTCACCAATGGTTTAGTATCATTAAGATAGAAGCACTGCGAACTTTAGAGCTAAATAACATTAATATATACAACAGTTTTATTTTTATTGAACATAGTTGAAAAATGACAAATTCTTTTCCGACCCGCCGGGTCATAAAATGATTTTTCATCAATTTCGTATGATAAATTTGTGTCTGCATGCACTAATGAAACAATGATTGAGCATAACTTGTTTTCTTTTAATTTTCTAAATCATTTTCATGTTTTAAGAACTTTTCCTGACCGTACTTGAGCAGTATTATAGGATTGAAAATATAACTAGGTCACGCATGATCAATGCGATATATGTTTCATTAAACCAAATTAGTCGTCAAAAATATTTAGGAAATATAAAGAAAACAATTCAAACCTACAGAAAATCTACACAAATTAGAAATAATACACGTTGAACTGTGAGATCGCTCAAGTTGCTTTGTTCGTAATTGTTGTTTAACATCTTGCCTTCTGAGTCAAAGCCGAGAGATTAACTTCGCAAAATCACAATAAATATTTCAAAATAAAAGGAGAAAGGAAAAAAAAGATTTTTGTGCATATTATAGATACAAAATACCATTTTGCATAAATTACACATAATTTCAAAGTACAAGCATACCATATAATAAATCAGTATTTTTTATCATATAGAGGATTTGTCTTGTTCCAGTGACATAACGATTTTATTTCACAAGTGAACACCCAAAAGTGATATTTTCAATTTATAACCACGAGTGAAAATGTCAGTACTGTTGTGTTCACGAGTCGAGTCAAATATCATTTCACAGTAACAAACAAATTTTCTTTTTATTTTACGTTTTCTTGACAAAATTGTCAGGTATATTTGGAATCATAGTATTTCTAATTTCCCCGTGGAGAACCCCATTATAATTGCCGCATTGATTACTACCATCATTACCGTAAAAGCAACAAAACATAATTCTAAAGTTTATTTCCGATAAAAAGTTTTTTAGAAGCGATATCTCTCTTTATCATTCAATAAAACATCATTTGATTAGATATAAATTGAAACTTTTGTTCAATAAACAAGTATGCACTTCTTCACACCATGAATCGCGGAGCAATACTCAATCAGTAGTTCTAATTTCAAAAGTCGGCCATTTTTAAAAATTGTAAAATAAACAGACAACAGATATTGGCTTTATTCGTGTTGAAATGGCTGCACTAGTTAGCGGTTTCAAGACACGAGAAAGAAAGGACCTGACAGTGCCAGAGCTGCTCCATACTAAAACAATAACGGTATATATTATAATTATTGTGGTTACATTTAGCCCTACTTTCTGATCCAATCAAACGCTGCCATTTCATTCAAAAAAGCAAGTTGTAGTTTCCGTATTGACTAAGTATCTCAAATATGAAAATAATTATTTCACTTATTTTTCAAGTAAGTGGGACTGTGACATCACAGGGCTAAGCTCCGCCCCAACTCTCTGCATATTTCTATACCAATATTGTCTGTATATGGAACAAACTGTAAGCCGGTTATAGGTATATATAACACGAACAAACGAACGTATTGCTTCGGTCCGCTGACGCTCCCTCGCAATAGATTTGCTTATTAATGTAATATAGACCTATAACCTTTACTTATCAGTGTTTGTTTGTATTGTTTTTTGCTCTTTTTTACCCTCGTCATCATTTTAATTATCATTACACGTATTGTTAATCATTACATGTATTAGTTACTACTTACGCTGCGTTATTGGCAGTGTAGAATAATTTTGATAGGTAACTTTTATAAAATGTTCTGTTTGACAATTGTTTCCACGTAGTAGTAAGCAGCATTAAATGGCAAGCTAATTTACTATTTAATAAAAAAAAAAGCATCTCTCTCTCTCTCTCTCTCTCTCTCTCTCTCTTCTCTCTCTCTCTCTATTTTATAGAGATATTTTCTTAAATAATATTTCCTTAAAAATGGTTGATACCTCTTAAATTCAGAGATATCTGAAAATAAGAAAATATCTTTCTTTTAAAAGAGATGTTTTTCATGTTTCGCGATATCTCTCGACGTATCTTTCTACCGTACAAAGATATCTCTCTTACCTCAAAAGATATCTCTGAAATCTCTGTTGAAAAGAGAGATAAAGATATCTCTTAAACTTAAAGAGATATATCTATGACTTTGAAAGATATCTCTAGAATATGAAGATTTCTCTCAAACGATGTTAAACAGATAACTCTGTAAGTAGAAGAGATATCTCTTAAAATTCATGAACTATCTATCTGTGAAACAAAGATATCTCTCAGGGTGAAAGAGTTATCTATATTAAAACGAAATATATCTTTGAATTTCGAGAGATAGTAGTAAAAAAGAGATATATCTCTGCGTTTATAGAGATACCTCATTAACTAGAAGAGATATCTCTCATATCCAGAGATTTAACTGTAAAGATTTTATACTTGAGTTAATGATGTTTTTATACCATGACAAAAAAGATAATACTGGAAATGGGAAGCGCACTTATATATATAGCCTATAGATCTATATGTCTTTCGATCTTTTTAATATTATGCTCTTGTATTGTTTTGTAAGGGCCTTTGAAAGTTATAATGATCGTATTAAATATTGTATAAATTCACGTGGCACACTTATCATTCTAGATTGTTATATTTCAGTTACAAATCATGTTCAACGTCATCATAGTTCTTCCGGTGTTTTATAACCTGTGTAGTGCTTTTAGTTTAATCAACAATACCTCACTATTCGATCGCACAACTGCGTTGGCCACGAACGATAGCGACTACATTTATGATTATGTTAACGCCTTACGAGTTCCTGAATTTCGCGAAAAAGCAAAACCCTACATAGAAGAAGTTCTCCGAATGTGCAGCTCCATTCAGTTTTGTTCATCTGAGCAAGTCAGCCGTAATGGTTTACAGGTAGCGTCTCAGCACATCTCGGACAATTCAACAACTGTCTCGTACACAACACATTCGGTTAACTCATATTTCTGGAGCGAAAGTACCACTGCTACCTCTCTGCCTCCTGAAAATGTCGATCTATATGACAAAAAATTGTTACCGGATGGAAATTTCCAAGAGGCAATGCCAGGACTTCGTTGGGTATTACCATCTACAACATCACCATCGGAGATAAGAGCCCACATATCTTGCTGCAAACAATGCTCTTGTTCACCAGATTGCTTTCTATCCTATACTTGTTGTCCAGATGTTCAGCCGGATTATGATCATATCGATTATTCCTTGTCGTATTGTTTATCTGCCTACATCAAGTTTGGTCCGGATAGGTTCAATACTACAGAAGTTGATCAAACCACATGGCCATCTCTAGAATATTTGATTGCCGACGAGTGCCCAGAAGACCCTTATGACTGTTCTTATATATTTGACTCTTTTAATGTAACATTTGACGACATTGTATTGGTGTCAACCAAAGACAAGGTCTACATAAACAAGCAATGTGCAGCATGTGATGGGGAAACAAATGTAAGAAGGTAACGTTTTGTTTACGTTCATATTTCAATTCCATCTTTAAGTTTTCGAAGTTTTGGTAGTTACAACCTTTAAAACTTAAATGATTTACTGCAACGTATTTCGTCAGTATATGTGTAAAATATAATGCTAACTGTATGACATGCCCTATAAACGCATTACTTAATATTATAGTTTTTACCTTACTTAAAATTGTACCCAGTTCAAAGTGGGTAGCGATTTAACTAACTGATATAGGCTGTAACTTTGCACAATTTTTGTTTCAGATGGAATCTGATGGCAACGGACTGTGAGGAAGATCTACACACTTTGTCATTGATTGGTTCGGACCTGACAGAGTACGTGTTACAAAAGTGTACTGTTTATTCAGTACCACCTGAGGACGTGGACGCGGATCCATTTGTATGTTATTTGCAAGACGCAGTTTCAACATGTAACGTGACAGGTTTGTGGGAAGTCTATGACGAGCTCTTGATTGATCTTTGCTATAGCGATGGTGAGTAGTGAGATTTTTATTCAAATTCAAAAATATTGTAAATAACATCTCCGTTTACTTGTGGAGACGATGTAGCGCAGTGGTGAAGTGTTTTCCCTATGATAACAGGATCCAGGGTTCGATCCCAACGAATGTTATCATGATTGTGTTCTTAAACAAGACACATAAACTCAACATTGTCTCCCTTCCTTTTCAAGGTTCATTATACGTCCCTCCCCCAAGCGAAGTTTTCGGGGATATACGTGAATCCCCCTGTCGGTAGGTCGGTCGGTCCACTTTAACAAATATATAATACGTTCGGTCGGTTGGTCAATTTTTATAACATAGGTAGTTTGTGGAGCAAACGTCTCCTTCATTCCTCAAAGGAGTGCTATATGTTCACATTATCGCCATGAGTAATAGATGTCTTGAGCATCTATAAAGCAATCGGAACAACACTCGGCTTTTTCCGCAGAAATAAAGTTATTTTTACGGAAAAAGCCGAGTGATGTTCCGATTGATCTATTAAGGTATTGCAGAATTATACCCAGTTGAACGTAATTTTGTCTATTGCATGACTTTCATATTGCATAGGTAGTTTGTGAAGCAAAGTCCTTCTTCAGTTTTCAAAGAAAGTCATTGCATTGAATATTGACTCAAAAAGTCATCATGAATTATAGATGTGCACGACAATATTTTTCATCAAATCCATCTGTGTGTTGCAGAGTTATGCCTTTTGAACCAAAACATTTCTATTGTTTAAATTTCAACAAACTCCTTCAGTTTTTAAAAAAATTGCAATGAATATCGGCAGAAACTGTCATCATAAATAATAGGTGTTCAAGTCACAGTTACACAGTTTTTTGTGTGTATCCATCAAAGTGTTGCTTTTGCCTTTGAGCTTAGACATTTATGTAGTTCAATTTTCGTATAGCGTAGCCCCTCCTTCAGTTTTGAATATTGGTACACATTTACAAGATATGCAAAACATAATTTTAGTGTGTGCATGTACCCTACAGACTCAGACATTTCTGTTGTTTAGATTTTTATGTGACATAGATAGATTGTGGAGCAAATTTTGAGTGTATCCAGTAAGATTTTACTTACGAATGCACTTTTTGTCTTACTAAATGACGTCAACGCGTAAACAAAAAACGATAAAAGAGCAAGTCAACCGCGGTAAAGAAAATGTGATTTATTTATTTATTGTTGTTGGTAAAAGAATTTCATTTTATTCATATTCAGTATGAAAATTTATATATAGATTATTGAACGTGTATGATGAAATATTACTTGGAACTTGTTGATTTACCGCATGTATTAAGCTCGTTGTTCCCGTTCTAATATCTTGCCATACAAGTCCAATAACCTAAAGTGTTGTCATCATCGCGGGGTATTTTTGTCGTTTTCTAATGTTGGCAACCCTGTGAATACGATGACGTTACGAACGAACGCCAAGATGCTTATTCAAAACTCGTGAGCGATATACATTGTCTTGTCTTGCCTTGTCTTGTCTTGCCTAGCCCTTGCCTTGCCTTCTCTGTCTTACTTTGCCTTGTCTTATCTAGCCTTGTTTTGCCAGGCCTTGTCTTGCCTAGCCTTGTCTTGCCATCTCTGTCTTGCCTTGCCTCTTATCTAGCCTCGTCTTGCCTAGCCTTGCCTGGACTTCTCTGTCTTGCCTTGCCTTGTGTTGTCTAACATTATTTTGCCTTGCCTTGCATTGCCTTGCATTGCATTACCTTCTCTGTCTTGTCTTGCATTGCCTTGTCTAGCACTGTCTTGCCTTGCCTTGCCTTAACCTGCATTGTCTTTTCTAGATTTGCCTTGTCTAGCCTTGCTTTGTCTTGTAACAATATTTTGTTTAATATCGTTAGTTGTTTTAATTGTCCTCTTATAAATTTAGTTATATCTATTTCAGATTATTACGCGTTTGACGAAGAGGGTACAACGTACACTAACATTTTCTGTCTGTTGTGTAACAAACCTGTGGGCTATGAGATGCCGGAGGTGTGTACGGACAGGAGGACAAACAAGGTACCAACACGGGGTCCAGCATACAGGCTTCTTTACGACTGGGAACATTATAGCACGGAAATTGATTCAGCAGACGATAATTTCGGAGCTGTTATTTGCAGCAACAACATGTTGTACGATCCGCATCTTGTAAGTAGAGTGATCGGTTAAAGGGTCACTCAATACATATAGCAGACTATATTCTCCAAACATAAAATAATGTGTTCAATTAACGTAAAATTATGTTGGTCACGTTGAATGGTTGAATCTCTTTCATAATTTGTAATTTATATAATCGATACCATTTATACTACACACAGCAAGTGATACTCCTTTACGACCAGACCCTACCATGGATAGCCTGCAACATTTTTGCAATTTGATCATGATCTACACTATCAATTCAGTTAAGTCCGATATAGGAATGAAACAAGATAAGAAATAATACTTGCGTATTCAAAATGAAAATGTAATGCGTATTTATTTACAAATAAGAATATACAATTCCCAAAGTACATGTCATTGATTTAGAGATTGAGTTCCCATGTTTCAGTGGTATAGTTTGAAACGCGATTTAAGGAATCCCGATTGAGCCTAAAAAAAGTTGTCTCTTACAATTCTAAAACGCAACGATTGAAAAACTTACGCCAGGCCTTTTACCTTCAGTGTAGTTATTTTAAGCTTGCTCGAGGTTTCATCAACAAATTCCTTTATTATCTATTTCAGGACTATTGCATGGAGTTATTTTGTCCGTTCCAAGGCTTTGCGCATAATGGTCAGTGCTACACACACCGAGAGTTCGTTGCCATAAACCGCTATTTTGAGGTAGGGTTCAGAGTCCATTTATTAGAATCCGTGAAGGAAGTTCAACGATTTACAACTCTGATGTTCAAACAGTTTCTGGATAACGTATTTGGCAATATTGGTATCGGAAGTATGTGTGAGATAGGGGATGCATTATTGGCTGTAAATGGTAGTCATGGAAATACAGACGTCAGTGACATCATTTTAATATTGAATTTGAAATCTTCGACGTCATGTAATGAAGATTTGATCAAACGTCTCGTTACCCATGATTACGTCACTGAGAACAACACTCAAATAGAAATCGATAACGAACGAATCGATGTAACTGTTGAGCCATTAACAAACCCTGAATTTGTTCGAGATGAAGACTCACGTCAAATAACGACGCTGTACCAACTGAAAAGCAGATGCACCGACTGTTATGTCGCTGATATTGGGAGGCTGTTCTGTCCATATTTTAAACTGAACCGGTCAGAATACTGCGCCCTGTACGAAAAGCATTTTCGTGGACTTATGACCGACTGTCCTATAATTCCGTTTGATAGCAAGATCATTCTTGATGTTAAAGGCGGCAATGGAATGACACAAAACCTGTACTACGTTTGTGCTAATGACTACGAGCAGTTGGTAGTAAAGCAAACACGAGATCAGCTAACACCTAATCAGTATCAAAGCGGAGCGGCATATCTGACTGCAGCGTTTTTGGCTGACATCTTACTAGTATTGTGGTTTCGCCTGATAATCTAGAAATTATTTTTATGCCCCCGAAGGGCGGCATATTAAAATCGCACTGTCCGTCCGTCTGTCCGTCCATCCGTCTGTGTAGAATTTTTTTTTTAATATTGAATATCAACTTTTAAATATTCTTAGACTTGTGGAAAAAGATGAAAAGAATTAGCCAAAAGGTACTAATGAAAACGAGAAAAATTGCTAAAAACCCTTGGACTCTTTATCATTGTAAATAAATCTGTATACCTTTAAACAGTTCTAATTTTGTTGTTGTTGTTGGCATTGGAGACTAAATTATGATGTCTCCCGTTATCTCACTTTCATTTGGATTACTCCGCTCTTGTCGCTGTTTGTATGGTATTGAGTAAACTGAAATATTCGCTACCATGATAAACAGATAAAATAATGAGCTGTCGAAATATATTTTTACTATCCAAGTGTCAAATTACTGACGTTCCTAAAATTTATTGACGAAGAAGCAAGATATTTCAACACAAAGTAAATACCTCCGCGATAAGCAACGATAAAATCAGAGGATTTCAACTGAAAGGACTGACTTTACTATTTTGGACTTTTATCTAAAAATAGAGGTAATTTGCAACCAACATACATCCTCATGTCCTGACTATGGTCAACACTTAGTGTAGTTTAGTGGACATATTTTCTATTTTGACCACGTGACACATACTGTACTGAAACTGTGCCACACGGCGTTATTTGCTACATTAATTTAAAGCATATATAGGCGCTACCTAAGTCAACAATGACAAAAAGGGATATGCCAGTCATGTCGTTTTATACAACTAAATCATTTAGTACATGCATTTAAGTTTCTCTTGGCGTCTATTTGATTTATTGTCCTGATCGTAAAATAGATTTAATGACCTATAATGTTACAAGGAGTAGGTAAACATTGAATTTATGAATGTGAATATACATGTACAAATGAGGAATTTCTTTTCTGAAGTGGGGTTTGCCCTCCTTGCCTTGGTTTCAAGGGTCCAAACGTTGTTCAGGACTGAGCACTAGACGCCATTCGTGAGTTCCTATTAACACAACATGAAATGGACTCGAGTTTGTGTTCTTCCATGGTCTTTCATGCCAAGGATATAAGCTTAAACTATGTTGACTGTCAAAATAACAATACTGTATTATAGTCAGGACTTTAAAAACGCAAGTTTTTATAGTTTAGTACATTTGTAAGTCATAAATTTTAAGCAGTGAGTAAAATTGCATTGATACAATCATGTTTCGATCGAAATGTGTTTGAATTTTGTAATGAACTTGTTGAATAAAACCAAGGAATGGCACAAAGCAGGGTGTTCTTGAATTTTCCGACTTACGCGTGCAAAGTTGTTCAGTAAAATATAAACACCTCTCGGACAGTAACGGTTTATTTCTCAAATCGTCGGACAAAAATGAAGATCATAAAAGTTACAAAATATGTGCATTATCAAAAACTGTTTTCGACTAAGTGCAGTACAGAAAGGACAGATTTAAACTAACTTTAAAGTACAGTATATTTCCGCTAATACAATGTTAGACCACTTCAGGTATTTTAAATGCGATTTAGGACAAAAAAGGTCAGCTATAACTTAACACGACCAGCAAAATTTCTATTTAAGTTATCAATTTGGCAATATTCATAATACATGTAAGTACGTGAAGGGTAATTTTTTTTTTTATATTGCTTTTAAATCAACGATAAAGTACAAATAACACCGAAGGATTTCCATAGATTCGCATTTATATTTTATTGTACGACTTATGGATTAAAAAGATAGCATATGAAGAAATGAAAGAAATATTGACTAATGAAAGTGATACTTGACTGAAACAAAAAATATCCGTGAAAGCAATTTACATTTTATCAAATTGTACTTGTAAAATTTGCATCACATATGCATACATCGAGTCGGTATGCCAACACTGTAAACGTTTCATCCTAAAAAAGACATAAACAGATGCCAATGTTCATATGCTTTTGTTTTTCCTTTTTCCAGTATGATCTAGATATAAAGGCACTTATTTCTACGACCACATTAAGTCTGTATGCAGGAGACATCCAGCTAATCATCAATTGCAATACATGTAATAAAATATAAAGTATATATCACTGATTCATTGAGAGATCATTCTTTATATTGGTACAAATGCACGCATCCCTTTAAAGCATCAGTATTTTTATTGATCAAGCTCCTCGCAGCAGTTACTTTCCATTACAGTTTCATATTGTTCAAACTCCACTCATCACTGATCTTCCTTTACAATATCAGTCTGTTTTTTTAATGATCAGACACCTCACAACAGTTGCCTCCCTTTATAGCATCTGTATATTGCCCAAACTCCGCGAAGCACTTACCTCCCTTGACAGTACCACCCTTTATATTTCACAAACGCCTTTACTCCCTTTATGGTATCAGTTTTCATATTGCTTGAACTCACAGCAGCAGTGACCTCATGTTACAAATTTAAATTAGCTCTTACAATGTTTAAAAAGATGCATTATTGACATTATTTACAATCTTAGTGTAGTTAATTTAATGTTTAAAAATCACCGTGTTAAAAATCTCATTGCTCTGCTGTTTCCATGGTTATGTGATACATCTGTATTCTGCAGAATGATGTCACAATTTAGCAGCGGAACTATTGCAACCAAACTTTCTGTGAAAGGTATGAAAACTACTCTTTTGGGTCTATGTCGAAAAAAAACAATATATAATTTTGTAATACATATGAGAGCGGGGTCAAATAAAAAAACGATTTAATACAGAATTCTGTCTCTAGACATTGTTTTGCTAAAAGGTGGCGGTTCTAGATTAGTCAATCCGTTCAGTTCAAATCGTTCTCCTAACTTCGGAAACCCGTATTTCCTCAAAATGGCGTCCGCCTCTGCACGCATTTCCGGTGGAATGGTTCTCCTTGAATCGGTGTTCATAAAAGTCTGACATAATTCTTGGTTTTTATTAACGTCTACTTTAAACGCCTGTGTAGCACCGTTAACATACTGCGAATGGATGTTCAGCTTTTCGAACAGAACACTACAGCTGCGCCAAGGGCTTTTCATCATCTCTTCAAAAAGGACGGAAATAATCGGAATGTTCTTTTCTGTGCATTCCACAGCACACGCGACACAAGCGGCCCAAACACTTGAGAACATCCCTACGGTTGTAAGGTCGGCTGGGTTCGTTAGTGGCGGGTCTTGATCCAGGGTGTGTACGAAATAGCGATGGAAAAACTTTCTTAAAAATGGGGCGAATGTAGCTAGAACGGCGTTGTCGATCAAAAATTTTGCGCACTGAGCTGTAGTGTCGTTTGACATTGTGCCGATATAGGAAGACACTGTCCGAAGGCTATTTCGATACAAGAATATATGACGGATTCTGGGGATAAGTTTTTGTATTGTTTTTATCTGCACGCAACAGCAAGGTCGCGAGCGTATCACAAGCATGTTTGTTTTGTCGTCTGGTTTGCAGAGTAGACGAATAGCACTTGTAAGCACGTTGTCATATTCAGCGTCGGAAAGCGCTTTTGATCGCTTCAAAAACGCCAATGTTGTTAAACAGTCGGGTTCCTGGATAATTCTGGTTCCCGGTACTTTTTCGAACATCCTGCTCAGCAAAGTAGCCCCACATCTTCCGGTGCTCGAAATTAAGACAACCGGAACTCTTGGGTCCCCCGTATCCTGGGCAAGTTTGTGAAAAACACCTAACGGCATCGTAATCATCCTTTTAGAGTGTTTAAACTGCGTTGTATAAAAATTAGTATATGTATTGTATAGTATATCCTGTTTCTCATCAAGCTCTACAAATACAGCCTCAGTTTTTGTTACACAATACAGTGATACATGGGGCTTCAACACATAATTTGGATGTTTAAAAGAATTGTGAAAAGTTATAAAATTTGACTGGTCTGCTATGACTAGTGGGTGAATTTTTCGCCGCCATTTTATATCCTGCACATGCGCAGCGGACCGGAAGTTAAGACCACTTTTAGCATCCCGTCTTGTTTTTTCGACTCCAGTTACAGCCCAGGTGAATTTCTGGAATGAAATTACAATCAATCGAGCCAGTCTATAGAAAACGAAAGCAAACACCAGGATGACATAGTCGCGAACCTTTTTCAGAACTCTGCTGATGTTCTCCAAATTGTCTGTGGTGGATTTAGCTTCCATCACTGAAAAGAGAAAGAAGAAAAGCTTATTATCATACAAGTTGCGTCACGCGTTTTCCTTCCAAATTTCATTGCTATATAGGTTCGTTTTTCAGTATTCCTTTATTTGTCGCGTAAGAGCGATGTATGTCATTTCCTTTACAAATCAAAGCACTGAAGGTACTGGTGTGACGGTTGTTTTGGCATGTTTACATTAAGTTTAGTGAAGCAATACTGAAATGTTCAACTCCAAGTGATATATTGAGACGTGAAAATGTTCACTCATTTACTCTGTGAAATTCTGCTCAACTTCTAAGTAGAATTTGAGATGCTGAATTAAAAGAGATTTAACTGCTTAAATCCAAGACGTTAAAATGTGAACACAAGGTGGATGTCAATGTCAAGGAAATCAATTCTCGCAAACTTGTGTTTCTATTGCAAATTTGTAAATGAACTGGCAATTACACAGCGCTCAAAATGTAGTACTAAAGAGCAAGAGTTTAGTTTGAAGAAACTAGTATGAGGCATAATTTTAAAACTTCAGTTAAATCAGCCGTGCAACCCATGCTATCGAAGAAACGTATTTAGTCCCAGTTTTTGTTTCTTTTAAGTTTTATTTTGAAAGGGAAAAATTGCGATCGAAGCAAAACAAACACCAAAACAGACAAACACGAAGACCGCTACTACAAATAGCAATTTAATAGCTGTAAATGCGTGTGCGTACACTGTTCTATACAGTTCTCGAATGTTTACCAGTGTCGTTCAATTGTCCGAAAATGGATAAAGGTTAAAACTGTTGGTATACTAATGTATGTAAAATATACGCAGTTTGAAGCAAACAAAAAATTGAACACTTTTGTGGCATGAAGGTTTTATGTCAGTAACTCATTGTCTTTCTGCGAACGTACAATGTAATTGGGGTTTTCAAAGGCAAATACTCCGTTTCGAACTATTTCTTTCAGCGGAATTGTCTGTGTTTTTAGGAACGTAGTAACGCCATTATCCGTTTAAACATATTATTCTGACCTATTCTGTACTGTTCTGTTCCTTCTTGAAAGGCTGTCTTTCCATAACTGTCCCAAAAATGATTTGATTAATTCAGCGTTTCTGTTTTGTTCATTGCAAACACCTTCAAGGCAGCATGCAAATACGATGTTGAGCAAAGCATTCCGAAGTTTAATTTATTTGTTTTTAAGATTGCTTACCAGCGATTTGTACGTCAAACAAACTTAAACACTTTCAATTTTTCATAAGGTAGTTTACATATATGGAGGTAAGTTCCCAACTTGAATAGCTTGTCTTTCGTTTTGAACTTTCCGTACTATATATGTAGTCGAATAACTGAACACTTTGTTGAATGATGTCATATCTATCACCGTAACCGATGAATGGAGGTTAAATTCAAGGAAATCCTTATACTTTCCCGATAAATCCTGTCTCAACAACATACTATATATAATACTTTTATCACAACATCGCGCGTCAGTTAATGAAACGCCGTTACGGCCAATGGTTTGAAACTAGACGCATAAAGTTGACTTGATTAATACTTTAAACTTTCATGTACATATTGCATGCTGAGTAATATAATTAATTGACTGTTTTCCCTCACGTGCTGGACGACATTAGGACCTGTTAATGGGCACATTTAACTATACTTTTGACAAAAAGTATTCGAACAAATGTCACCGGTCATGGTCTTACTTATTATATCCAATTACGAAATTTGCGGGGGAAAAACCAGTAGACTGGTGATAAGCGTTAAACGGTTAATGTATGTATCTTTACAACTTTTGTTAATTAAACTATGTATATATCGACTACTGATATATCGAAATTTCGGATATAACGAACAAGTTTTCTGGGTCTGAATTTGTCCCATCGTTATCTAAAATGGCAAAGCTATAATGGACATAACATACACAGGATATAAAAAACACATTAACATGGCCCCTATGGGTTCGTCACATACAGAGTTTATTGTGAATGCTGACCTGGCCCTTTGCCGAGGACATGGAGGATGAGAGTCTAGTGCTTGTGCATTTTTAAACAAGGCTCGCAGCGAGGAGTATAATCATGTACCTCCAGGTTTTGTTGTATTTACATAAATTTTCGTTCTTAAAGGTTCGTGTCAAAGAATTCTTTTAATTTCATTACCCTGTTTGAATAATTATGACCCTAAAACTGTCCCTTACAGCATATATAAGAATTTACTTGGAAGGTAGATATTAAAAATCTGAGACCCTCTTGTAGGTATGCTACACAAAAAACTTGGAAAAAAAGAAAGTACACTTATTTGATAAATGAACACTTTAATTACGACCAGAAAAGCTACAACTAACCCTGTGACTTAGTCCTCACACGCGTTGCCATCGTTCCGTTCCTTAATCCGTTATTGTTTCATGAATGTTAATATTTTTCGGCAAAGTTCGGCATATCCGAGCAAGCGAGTCGAGCACACTTTTGTATGTAACTATGAATCAATATATTGCATATAAAGAACGTAATAGTCCAGAGTTCTTTGACCTTTAAGCAAGTTGGTTATATCAAATAAATTTCTGATAAGACATTAGAATAAAATTCATATTAAAATGATCAGTTTCTAGATTTATTGTATGACACCCCTTCAAATCACTCTCTGAAAGCAAAGTTCATATTCAATGCGTATTAAATGATACCCCCCTACCGCCCAGTAAATACGTACGTAACCGAACGTAACCACGCGTTATATCAATGTTAACAATTCAATTATAGCTTTCGAAAAGACATTTACAAGCCACAAATAGAGTCGCGCATTTTAATGAGACAAAAAGTAGAGTAGAAAACGGTTCGTAATTTCCGTTGACAGCGTCTTTTACACTTTCACTTTGACCTGACGCTTGTATTACTTTGATAAATGGAGAAGTCAAGTTTTAATGTTTATTGTTTTCAAGTGCAGCATTTATGAAACTTTTATGACTTGTTTAAATGACAATGACACCGTACTCAAGGTCACGTGACCAACTTTTTACAAACAAAAATCTTCGGCCTATCTCTTGTATGTTGAACATTATGAAGTTTTTGTTCTTACGTAGCCCGTATGAACACATTCGTCGGTTGTACTATACGGCTTTTGCGGCATGGTTCTACAAAAAAAAAACTTCATGAATTTTAGCTTTCAATGATTCGTGTACAAGTCCTGTTTTCTCAATATACACATAAACCAAGTTTATCAAGAATAGCCTGCCTTTCTATTCGAAAATGAATTATTTCTGAAAATTTAAGGTAATGAGACAAGGATTTTGAATGTTTTTGTCTCAATATCTTTGCCCGTTTCATCAGTATTTGAAACATTTTTACAGTCCCTCATGGTAAGGTACAGCACAAAGCCCCTTTCCACCATGAGATACTGCAGACTTTCTCACATAAAGGTCGGGTCGGGTCTCCAGGTTCAACGCTCGTTTCAACACAGCCGGCATATTATGTTACAAACTCGGCAGACATGCATGTGTTTTTGTAAACACTGTACATCACGTTATGCTACTTTCGGTTTACTGCGCGTGTTGTATACGTCAGCAAATAGTTTGAGCTGTAACATGAAAGTAAAATTTCCATTGGTAATGCAGAGGTCACGCGCAGGGGTCACCCTGTCTGCTAAACTGCGCATGGACTTTTTTTTTTTTTTTTTTGCTAACGAAGAGAGGTCGATTTTACGCGTTCTCATAAGATGTCAATATACCTAGGTTTGAGTACAACATGTCTGCTTTATGTCTATGAAAAAATATTTGCACCCGCTCAAAACACATCCCACAGGGGCCTGTACGCGAACTTGGTAAAACGAATTTTCAAAGCTGGTAAAATTGTGTCCAAGGTCATTTTCAAGGTTGTCTTAAAGTGTCAGCATTTGCCTCAGACGTCCGGGTTTTCATCATTCAGGAGCTGTCGGCATAGCCTTTAAATTCATACAGACAAAACGTGTTCAATACGGTAACTGTCACTTCTATGGAAGGCCAGACCCGCGTATACGGTTTATTACGTTATGGCCGTTCAAAGGATATCAGGCATTTATACAGGCGGTTAGGTTACCAAAACATTTTTCCTTGGAGGAGAAGTACTAGAAACCTACTAGTATTCCTCGTAAGGAACTGTCTACTTTCTCATTTTTACATGGACTTAGTCGTTGGGCTGAGCTCGAACCCAAGACATTGAATGAGAGATTGCAGAGCGGTGGTCGTGATCGGTTCGGAACACTTTCAAATTGATGATATCTTCACCATTATCAAAACAAGAAAAATATTTAGTTGTAAATAAAAACCACATATTTATGTAGATACACTAACCAGTGCGTTTTTCCCTCGATAAAAACGTAATCGGTTCGGAGCAGTATAACTTCTCAATTATCAAAACAAAACAAATTCTTTTTTCAGTTGTAAACAAAAAACACATATGATAATATAGAATTAAATCACTAACCGGTGCGTTTCGACATTTTGTAATTTTCCCAAAAAATGTTTGAATAGTTCACCTAAGCAGTTTCACTATTACAGTACACTTCTAAATTAAATTAGAAGTTTTACATAGAAAGAAAAAAACTCTTTTTGATGGATTATGATTCATTTAGACAGATGCCGTCATTAATGTAATTTATATTTACGTGTTTTTCCCTCACAAATAAAACCTTTTTTTGTTATGTTTTACACTCATTCAACTGCAACAAATATGGTAAAATTATGTACACATTTCAAATTCATGAAACTTTTCATCAGCATGTTATATGACTTCCCCATGAAGGTGAATGAAATAACCTCAAAGTTTATGAGCTAGATAATATAAATTTAAAATCACATAGTCACTATGTGGGCTAATGATTAATATCAATGTTTCGTCAGCGTCAGTTTAAGATGTTTAAAGTGAAATGAAAATAAAAACTTTTGAATGTAAAATATGTAACGCACGGGGGCAACAACCTTTCTCATACTTTTATGCTGAACGCCTCGGAGAGCTATATCCATACTGTTTTAGGTTTTATTGACGTTTTTTGTATTAAATGTTCAAATATTATAACAATTGCATAATTTTACTAATGTAAATTACGTACAAGAGTTATTAGAAATTAAAAACCTATACATTTTGTTTAGTTTGTGGTAGGTATTCATATGAACCTTCATAAAACCGCGAAACAAAACAACACTGCACTTATCAAACACTGTGAATATTGTTTAATTTACATCTGGATTGAAACTTTAATTACTAGGTTTCTATTGTGCAGACGAGTGGGCATAATGTGTAAGTGTCCAGAGAAAGGCCCGGGTTTTTTTTTTTTTTCATGAAGATTTTTTACTTTTGTCACCGACGCCCGTTTGTGTAAATCAGGTAAGCGTCCCTGGAAACGAGTCCAAAGTAAAACTAGACATATAAGACGACAAAACCTAAAAGCTGCTGAATGAGATCACACGGTTTGATATTTGTTACACAATGTACCTTTCCGAATGCAACTACTACTTTTTACATGTCAAATTTCTGAAATTGCATGATGATGATGTTGCTGGTGGTGATGATGATGATGATGATGACGATGATGATGATGATGATGATGATGATGATGACAAATTGACCAAAATAACTGCTTTTTTAATGTGAAATAATATGCAATATTGTTGAAAAAAGGGAAAAGTTTTAATTTAATATCATTTTGAAAAACATCGTTATCATAAATATGTATGATTATGACAGCTTGAGGATGAAGAAAAAGCCTATGCCGTGTTCGTATGATCGTAGTGACAAACACATTTTAGCTTGAAAACATATTGATATAAAAGTAATGAGCAAACAAGTACAGCTACTGATACATGGCCGTCGTTAAAACGCACACATATCTGGTAATATGAGTGGGTTAACCCCTGTGCGAAACCTATTTTCACGCACAGCATGCGACATATCACCTGGTAGGAGTTGTTTACTTGTAAAGCACTTGACTCAACTATTAGATGTACAAATACGCAGTGGGAATGATTACTAATCAGCGGGTGTAAGATGATATATAAAACAAATTAATTCTAAACAAGATATTTTTCCTAGATCAAGCGACGTATCATTTTGTATTAGAAGGGTCATATCCTAGCTTGGGACAAAATATTTACAACATTCGTTTGAAAAGACTTACAACGCGGTTTTCTTTTATCGCATTATTTTCGCCCACATCCATACTAACTGTCTGTCATCTGGAGTGTTACCCCGGCCCGTGATTAATTTCCAGGGCTTAAAGTTGATGATAGATACAACTTAAAGACGGTGCAATTTACAACTCGACTTGAACTTTTACCATTTACACCTTTTGATTTATCGAACGCACATGCGCCTTTTCCTACTTAAGACACTCTCAGGTGTTTACTTTCCTGTTTTTATTGTTAAAATACATGATAACAGTTTTAAGCTATTACAGCTCAAAATTAAAACGACCATGCTTATAAAAATGTTTGTTTTCAATTCACCGTAATCACTATTTTTTAACATACAATGTAATAGCACAAAAAGATTGATGCAAAAAGTTAAAGATTTCTATTATAGCGGAATACATGGTACATCATAATATCCTCGGGCTAATATTACGCAAGAATTATCGATTTTTACTGATTGAGCGGCCGAAACAATCAGCGGTTTTCCGGTCTGTTTCGGAAAATTTACGACCGCAAGGGAATTGTCCAGCTGCTACTACCTGTTTATCGATTTTCTGACCAGCCATTTCTTTGCTAGCGAGTAGAGAGCGAATTTATGGTGATAATGTTTTCGAACTTGATTTCGAGGTTAACATAAACTACGACAGAGAGCAGAGAATGTCTTATATGTTATATAAATGTATATGTAATATGATTAAATTTAATATTCCCTTTTAATATCTTAAAAAGTATATTTTAGATATGTTTATGTTGTCATTGGTAACAAAATTATCTATTAATCACACGTCTGCCTCTGCAAGATCAATGAAGTATATGAGATTAGTGAAGTCCTTAAAAGATCAAAAGGAAAGTGACAAATTATTTTGCAGATTATTTGACGTTCAATAACTTTCTTTTCTACTTTCTTTACAAAAAAAATCACATACCATTAATTTCAGTCACTACTGGCGAATAATAAAATTTGAAATTAGTTTTTCATATTGATATGGCGGGAACAACTTATGTTTTGGTTATACATCGAGATAATATGTGTACAGTATATTAAGTTACTAAAAACAGTTAATTTCTGATGTGTTTCAAGTTTCCCTCTTTCATAAATGTTTAGCTACGCTCAAGACGAAACTGTTACTGACGGAAAAACAGCGAACATACATGTATGTCCATCATTCGGGGAGGATATAGAAAGGCAGTACTTTGACAATTCTGTTTTATCTCCCCTTTAATTACATTTGCATGCGTTTAGCTACGTTATAAAGATTTCTGTTGTCTGTGAAAATGGAAACAAATGTGTAAAAGCTTCCCTTTGTCTTCACATACTTTGTAACGCTAAGGAAAATTAAAATGGCGTTTGTATTGCTTGCAGACATTTATGTCTAAACAAATATGGTTCAATTATTGCAATTCCATTTCTTATTTTACAAAATGCTCGGATTTGAACCCGTACGAAAGAATTGTTTCATTTTATTGCTCTTTTTGCATAACATATCAAATGGGATAACTTAATTCACATATATCAGTTAAATATTGAACATGTTGGCGTTTTGGTGCACAGAAACCTTGATCTCGGCCTTTAGTGTTTAGGATCCGAATGATCAAAGGCTTTATGGTACTTTCAAATATTACATGTACATGGTATTAGTGTAAATAAACCTCTAATCTTGAAAAAACGAATGAGTGTGCCCGCCTTGATTTGTACAAACAATTTGCGCTGTAATATACACTGTCAATATTTGATTAAATGTGATCAAGATACATTAAAAAATTATTGAATTGATTGTTTTAATTTGAAGTAATTTCGTCAGTCAAAAGCGTGTGTACATTTGATATGAAATAATAGCTACGGTGCAACTCTATCATAAATTCGTTTACGAGTTCTCTATAATGGCGCGTCAAACTATGTTTGTTAGACGTGCTTATGGTCCGCAGTCCCAGTTTTGCAAGGTAAATACGGTACGTCCCGAAGAGAGACAGGGTACAGATACAAGGGAATCCAGGTACTAGACCCTATCTCTTTTACAAATAGACCCCTTGGTTCTTGTTTATATCCCGGTGTACCCTAACCAGGGTAGGAAACACTGAAAAGCGTTTCTGAAATTTCCAGTGCCCCGGTCGGGATTCGAACCGGAGGACCTCCGATTTTGTATTCCATAGCTTTAATTTAAACCACTCGAGGACCGCACAAACTTTTAATTGAGGAAACACGAGTTGCAGGTATATATGGATACAATGTACTGCAAATATGCGGTGTTCCTCCGCGGTCCACTCAAACGTTGTGCCTATCAAAATATAGTGCCATTTCCGTCAGTTACTACAGGCTATTTTTATGGCAGATTGACTTTTGTTCGGTGTTCAGTCGTTAAAAGGACCAACTGCAGGTGATTTTGATATATATTACAAGAATGTAATGTCAGCTAAAATGAAAGCGACTTTGGGTATTCTTGCGCGCCTACTCGCAGATATATGTTGCTTACATTTCTTGCGTCATGGTTAACATGCTGTTTTTTCGTGTTTTTTTTTGTATATAGATAGATCTTCAAAATAAGCGTAGCCATGCAAGGCATGAAATACTTGAAATCATGACATGAAGTGCATTTAAACGATTTTTTTATAGAAAACAGTAGAATCCACATTTTATAGGTTTCAAACCTGTACTGTTTTCCGTGTATTCAGACTTATGTTGTAATATCGTTTCTGATTGGTCGCGCCGTTTGAGACTTCCGCTGCATATATCGAACTTCTTTAAGTTACTGTATTTAGCACAGAGTACGTATGGTTAACTATAACTGTAGACACTATGTATGACATTTCATGATTACTACATAGCTTACGCGACAGTAGATGCACTTAACATAAACTGAGCACTGATTTACAGTTATTACTAGAGATGGAAGATACCGTATGTAATTTATCACGGAAGGCATAATGGGACATTTAATTATAAGAGATGAGTAAACCATGAACAAATATTGCGACTAAATACTGACACAAGTATACGTTTGACAGTCATCGTTTAAAATTTCTTATATGCACGTGCAACCACATATCTAAACAACGTATCTTTTTCAGGTCCCAGCAAACATTTGGGTTTATTTATATCTTCTCCGTCTGTAAATACCAAACGAATTAAGTCAAACTTAAATTAGATAAGCGATTCGTGTCAGTTACAGTAGCAAGTGAATATTGTAGGTTGTTTTTAAAATCAAAGACGCAATTCTATTCACATGCATGTAAATTATACATGATGTTGTGTCGCACAGGACTTTGTGTCGCACAGGACTTTGTATCGCACAGGACTTTATGTCGCACAGGACTTTGTATCGCACAGGACTTTTTGCGAATTCAACAGTCCAAAATGTATTTCTTCTGGAGTGTCTCATCCAAGATTTCAACATGAAGTTAAAATGTTGAAATCGTGAATGCGAGTTTTATGTTCTAGTATACCTAGAAAACTATTGAAAATGGAAAATGGATTGATTTTGTAAAAAGACGATTTATGCATTGTCGGGCTCATATTGAGCCAAGAAAAACTAATATTCTGGGTTAAAATTTACGATGTTCCGGTAGGGCCATCGCTTTATCTCTTATCATTCAGTGGGCGGTAACTCTAAGTTATGATCGTGATACGCGAAGTCACGATTGTGATACGCGAAGTCACGACTGCCATACGCGAAGTTACGATTGCCATACGCGAAGTTACGATTGCCATACGCGAAGTTAGTTACAATGGAAAAAAAATATCGCGTTTATTCATCATGATTTTGCGTATCATCACTTCAATGCCGATGGCGATACGCGTATCACTTTCGTTGACCGGAAGGCGAGACGCGATGTGCGAAGTCACAATGACGATACGCGAAGTCACGATTGCGATACGCGAAGTCACGAGGACGACACGCAAAGTCACGTTGACGGTACACTATATTTTTTTTACGTTACTTCACGTATCGCCATCGTTACTTCGTGCATCGCCAGCCTTGCTACATGTAATAAATCACAGAGAAGGCGATGGCCCTGGCGGAACACCGTAAAACTCAGTTTTTTTTTCAAACTTGTTTACTAAGATACACTGAACAACTATATTTCTGTACATATCTTCGACATTCAAAATGCGGGCTAAAGTGTTAAAATATGACAAGTGGGATTACTAATTTAAAATTGATTTGGCCTATGAAAAGATCATTCTGTTTCAACTGTTCGTTTTATCATTCTATGTCTCTATGTACACACCACTTTGAAATGTCAGTAAAATGTCGTTTTGGAGTACAAATGATTAATGTCCCTTGAAACGAGGCGGAATTGTAGGTTTCACGCCCTGTAAAGCATCCCTTCTTCCTTTTTTGCACTTCCCATTTTTTACTACGAAAAGCGTTACAAACGATTTTTGATTTAATGGAAATTCAGAAATTCGTTTCATTTTCGTAAATTGTCTTTCATTTTATTTATGTCAGGATTCATGACAGAGTTGTGAATACGTAGTAGGGAAGATTTTTTTCTTTCAAAATTGTAAATGTGAATGAGCAGGCTTAAAAGTACAGCGCGTACATGATGAGACTAAATCATTGTGTATCTAATTATGATAATTGTGTTTTCCGCTTTGAACTATTTTTGTGTGTTTTAACAACTTAAAATCTGTATTGCCCGTTTCCTCAAAACGTGTTTGGGAGAAATGAGGGAGGGCTTTTTGTTGACTATACCGTGACTTAAAAGCCTCGTGATAACTTTGAATTTTACAGACATAGAATTATAACGAAATTACTGATAAAATAATGAGTTAACTGTGTTTTAATAGCTACATGTAAACAACAATGTATGCGCCTTTCTTTCCCATAAAAAAAAAATGTGGGGGGAGGGGGTTTTTTTTTTTTTAAAAAAAAAAAAAAAAAAAAAAAACTTTTTACTACTTTCGAATCCAATCAAAAAGCTGTATTCTCCACATTGATATGCTCCAGAATTTCTTTCGCTTATTTCCAATAATAGACTGTGACATCACAAGAAGTGCCCTTAATCTCTATATGTTTCAAACGTCGTGATGGGGAAGAGCCGGTATAGGTTCTTATTACAGGAATAAAAAAATTTTTGCAAAGGTTCGCTACCCTCGCTAAATTGTGATTCCTGAAAAACCTTAACCTATACTACTGCGCTATATTTATGATTTGTACGTTATATTTAAATAAAGCAACAGTGATTTATATTCCACCGTAAACGGCCAATTTCACCGGCAACACATACAAAAGTCATGTACGTCATGTTGTAACACATGTACATGACCTGGCCTTATATGAAAGTCCCAAGATCACATTGGTTTTACTGATTCAGAAAAAATACATGCATATACTGATAGGATAATGATAGAACCATATTCTATTTACTCTAAAACAGTGTTGACCGTTGAATTCAAGTCATTTCTTTATGAAAAAAATTTGACAGAAAGCCTTTCTTATTTTTGCAATATCATTGAAAACAATATTGCGGTATATTTCTAACGTGCTTTATGTGTATGTACATCGATTTAAAAAGCAAAGTTAGGAAACGTTTTGGTAAAAACAAAGTTCATTTCCGCCGATAAGACATCATTCTTAAATTGGTTAAATAAGAGCTACTTGTAATTGTCATCATGTGACTTTAATTATTTTTCTGTTTGTTCGTCCGTCCATTCGTTTATGGGATTTCCATGAAATTGAACAAAACTGTAGATCGTCATGAGGTAAACTCAGTTCAACAGCTTAATGTCAATGTCACGCTTCTGTAATGTCAATGTCACGCTTCTGTAATGTCAAGGTCACGCTTCAGTTAGTGGCGTTTATCTCATACATTTAACCTTCAAGGTTTTGAGGTTAGAGTAGTTTCTGACCTTGTCATGAACAAATACCTTTCCTTGACATTGACTTCCTCATGCCTCGTGTCAAACAGCTCTTTTCTAAGTATTCTTAAACTTGTTTACATTACAGTTTTATTTCACATTCCATTATGCATGCTTTCACGATTTTTATGATTTTATGATTGTTTTATGTTTTGTAGTCTTACGAAATCTTAATGGGACATTAACGACCGTGACATGTTTCTTTTTTGTAAATATTTACATTGTTATATTTAATGTCATGACAAGTTAATGCCTGGTAAAAAATAAAACTTATTTGGTGGACACTAAGTACAATTCACAGGACGGGGAAAAAGTTGAAAATGCCGGGTTATCATAAATTACTGGTGGTAATTTGCTGTCCTTTGATGCACGAGTGATGTATATTTTTTGTTTAGAGTTATTGTGAAAACTGCGCGGCAACGACTGCAATACAAACAACCCTCATACATCATGGACACAGACGTCATGATTCTATGGAATCCTTGAAAGTCCAACTTCATTACTTCTAACATTTTTACTTCTAACTTCTCATTTCCTTACTTCTGATCTTACTTCTAACTACTGACGTTGTAAGCTCGATACCAGAAGTCCGTCATGGACTTCCATAGAAATCGTGTATTACAGACACTTAAGTTTGTTTACCAGGCCTGGCATACTCTTCTCATATCTTTAACCTTAGATAGAGAGAAGACTCAATCAATAACCCTCCTTGCATTTTACAAATAATATTCGATCTAAATACATGTACTGTATACATGTTAACGAATCTCTGATGAGGAATAAATACTTGCAAGGCTCGTTCACCGATCGTCGAAATCATGAAAAATAAATAACTTATGAATTTGCTGGTGGACGAAAATGTGTCCGGTCGAAAATTTGAATAACCGGGCCGAGGCAGGGCATCTCAGATCAGACGTGCTACGAATTATAGAGGTCGAACCGTCTGTATTTCCTTTAGTTGTTTCAAATCAAACGAATTTGTAAACATAAAACAATCGCAATGTCATATCAGTTAACATCTTAACAACAAAAACACTGCAGTGTTTAAAAAAAGTGTAATTAACGTTGTGTTAATATTCCATTTATGAGTTTTGGTTACACTAGACAGGTAGTCGATTTTAGCAATGTTTTATTATCAAAAAGTTAACACCATGTCCATGAAACCGGATTTTAGAAGAACGATTTTTGTTTAAGAAAAAACAGACATAAAATAAAAAGAAAAAAGAAACATACCTGATTTGGTAATTTCCTCAGTCGATCTTCCGATATATAACTATGTACGCATGGATTACTTTTCACATTAAACGGGAAGTGCGGCGGCGAACAAATGCACCGAGTTTGCAGTTTATACACGTACAAGCGCTGAGGCAATTTAGTTCACTTTATTAACGTGGCTGGGGCGTTGATAAAAAACCGCAGTGATAGTGGGTATATGATTTATCATAAATCTCGAGTACCGGACAGCCTACGTTAAAGGACGGTATTTGAAGCCTTTGTTGACATCCTGGCTAAACGTCCATGTTATCAAAAGGCCAAAACAATCATTTGTGTTTATATGCGGATAATATTCTTGATAAATATCTTTATGTTCGTTTTATAACATGAGTAATCTTACTTACACTCATCTACAATACATAACTTTACCGTTACGAAGATCATACACATTACATGTGTAATATAATAATTTTACCATACATTGAGTATTCTTCACGGAGATTTAAGTTTCGCTGTATTTTCGAGTTTCGCTCTGCAGCAAATTATAGTTTCGCGTATCATGTTCAATTCAACTCAGCGCAACGCTACACATAGGGCTAACTATTATTTGTTACGAGTATTTGATTTATTCCGTAGCGTTTCTTCTCTGTTTGCCCAGAGTGCCACATATATTTAATTCTTTAAACACAAGATATTCACAGGATAGACATTAAAAGGATGTTTAGGGATATTCGGGGATGTCCGTGCTTTAAAAAACACAGTAATGCCTGGCATCAGAACCACATGTTCTTTGGCCTTTTATTACACTTTTGATGTAGATAGCGTAGATATCATATGAATTCCAATGTAAATAAATTAACTTCTTATCGTTTACGGAAATTTATAATTGAAGCAGTCGTATATGGTTTGACCGTTAGGTTAACGTGGTTTGAAGTAAATTATATGAAGACATTTTCAAAAGAAACGTGCTCTAGTAATCAAAGAAGACACGTACAGTATGACTATTGATAAGGTATTAAGCGTGCCTTAAGAGGTAACCACTATAATTGACATTGTAAGATGATCCAATACTGTAATCGCCCTTCTCTTTAATGATTTAATGGGTTAAAACGCGCACTAAAGAAACGATGTGCAAAGTAATGATGAAGATACATGAAAAACTATGACGTTACACGAACCTACGATGACGACACACGAAATTACGATGAAGATACGTGCAATTACGATGAAGATACACGGAATTATGATGGTGACACCCAAGGTTACGATGACAATACACGAAATTACGATGAAGATACGTGCTATTACGATGAAGATACACGGAATTATGATGGTGGCACACGAGGTTACGATGACAATACTCAAAATTACGAAATCGCCGTTACACACTAAAGACGATAAAGAAACGTGACTATACGCGAAGGAACGATCACGGAAAGAACTGCAATTAAATATCGTCATCGTAACCATTCGCACTTCGCCATCGTAATTTTGTGTACTCACCTGATATGTTGTAAAATATCAGGAGGAAAGCAATGGTCATTAAGGAACACCGTATGTAAAAGAATATATCCTTTCCGCTTGTTTACAATGCTTATATTGCAAAACTAGTATCAGCATAAACCGTGCTTTATGTAAAAGAATAATACATGTATAATGCTTGCTTGTAAAGCCTGCTCGTTCCCAAGCAAATCTCTTTACTACATAATTATATCAAGAAATGAAAATGAGGGTACGATATATTATGCCTAAGATTCGCAGTGACTCCAAAAAATGTGCAGAAAATAAGATGCAGAGAGATAACGCATTTAGAGCATATTTGAGTTTTTCTTGTACCAAACTGATACAAAGTATTTCAAGTAAATGATTTTTTGATTTCCAACTGAATATAGGAAGACAATTTATCAGATGAAAACAAATATGTATTGGCTATCGATTTTCCAGTCGAGTTGCCGTTGATTAATTAAATACCATACTATATGCCAGGGGAAATATTGTAATTAATAGGATAAATGTCAACATATCTCAAAGTCACCTCGAAACAAAGAAGTCGCTTATGCGACACGGTTAAGTGTTTTATGTTGCCGCTTTTATTGAGTCTATTGAAATAGTGAAGTGTTTATTTTAACCATTCTCAAATGTTTGGTTTCAGTTATTTACTGCACCCAAATGCTTTGATGTTTATCAAGTTGTCATAAATCATTATTGCATTTAATTTAAAAGATGTACTTGTGTCCGACATTAAAAGAAATGCGAAGAAGAAGAGTGATATCCGTCTAAACATTGGCACTTAACTTCACATTCGGGATTTTTATTTTAGCTTTCTGTATCATTATTAATACGGATACGACAACAAGGAAGTGCGACATTTCAGAATTGTCTGTTTGCAGAGTAGATAAGCAAAGCATTGCCTAATATTGAGTAAAAATTAATACCCAACGACAAAACACTGCTGACTTAGCTAGACGTTGTCAAAGATAATGTGACATTCAAAGATGCAGAATACAACACTTACAGACCATTGCTTATACTCACATAGTTGCATGTAAATGCGCATTGCTGTGCTAACGGGTCAAACCGGAGCTATATATTTAGTGATGCCATTCTTGATTAGTTTATACTAATTTATTTTACTAATTCATTTTAGCTCGACTGTGGAGAAAGCTTGCAGCTTATCGAGTCACTCTCGAGGTCGCTTCCTGGAAAAACCAGTACTGGTGTTATATGAAGAGGTACGGTCGTGACCCCAGGGGGGGGGGGCTCGAACCCACAACCTCAGGGATGAGCGGCAGACACTTTAACCTCAACACCACCACTCCCCTGCAAAACTTAAACATCCTGGCAAAAACAATCATTTCTTCACTATGTATGATAATGCCGAGCAAGTATGGCCTGCCAGCGGACCATTCATGTCACTCTATGCTATATTGGATGCTGTCATTTCACTTTGTTGTACACACACGGCATTTTCGCAGATTATTCATTTATACACTGCTATTATATAAAGTGAAGTCTAGTTGGTTTGCTTCTGGAGACAGAACATTCTGTCACAGCACTTATTTCTACACGTTGAGTGATGTCCTTAAAATTCTGGTCTCTTTTGCCAGCAGAACACTCAGGCAGGGATTTGTTTTCAAAGTTATTCTACAATAGGCAAAGCTGGTTTGTCCTTTCAACAGAGAAATCTGATAAACATTCATTTCTACACTACAAATAGTGAAGTCGTGCCGCTTTGCTTCTGGTAGAACATTCACTTTTAGGTGTACATTGTACATGTATTTGATAATACCCTGTTGTATCAGAATTTATTAAGCACTCTTTTTTGGTTGTGTGTGTGTGTGTGTGTGTGCGGTGTGTGTGTGTGTGTGTGCGTGCGTGTGCGTGTGCGTGTGCGTGTGGGTGGGGGTGTGGGTGGGATTGACGTTATGGTTCATGACTTATGAATAAAGGTTTCTAATTCTCTAAAACTTACCATAACGGTTTCGGTCTCAGTCCGCGACGTTGCAGAATGTTGAAAATTCATTCAATCTTCGATACATGCAATTCTTAATGATGGTGAAATTATACTTAAAATGTTTCAGAAATCTCTTTAAATCCCACTGGAATGCGACCTAAAGCCGCGTTTCTGTGTAGCTTCTTAACACGATATAACTGTATACATAATGCACATGCGATCACAACATGAATAGGAACTATTGAAAAAGATGTATATATTTAGCGCGAATTGTGTTTAATTTACATAATGGTAACACTACATTGTGTATCCTCATTTAAATCCACTACGTTGACATGTTTATGTGCGGTTATGTCACCTGGGCCTAGTACAGGTATTACCTTCAGGAGTTAAATTACGTTTTATAGCCTGAACAGTTGCTTACAATCTTGTGCTACAATGTACCATACGCTTATAACTTGAATATACATGTATATAATATATATAAACATTAGTAACATTGTGAAGAGGACATCATTTCACCCTTAAATTGTAATTAAATTGGTGTCAAGTTTGTTAGAGCTTTATTAAAAGACTTCTCCAATGATCTTCATCTCGTCTGAGTCAATAGAAATTGGAAGCCGTAGTCAGAAAAATGCTAAAATGTGTATTTGTTTAAATTAAATCAATCATGCCGATCTTGTATGCTTAAACGTTTTCCCACACACGTCTAGGTGTAGTTTTTAAGGCAGCTTTAGGGCCAACCCTCGCAACTCTCCCTAAATTTGGTAACGGTTTCGGACTCGACCCGGGCAGTCTTTCGGACGATGGTCGTAAATCTTTCACTACGAGTTTTGGTTTTTGTAAGACTGCACTTGCTGAGTGCTTATTGTTCCCAGCTCGAACCTTATCGTCATTTTCATATAGACTTGAAGAATCGTCATCAGCCTCGTTCCCATCTTCCAATGGGATTTCACTTAAATCATCTGGTGTTAAAACTAAGGAAGATTCGCGAGAGACACCATCTCCTGATGTAGAAGCACTACCTAAGTAAGTGCGCATGATTCTGCGCATGCGCTCTGTGTTTGTTTTCGTTAACGCGAGCTGCTTCTCTAGTTTATTTTTTTCTTCTCGTTTAACATCAAGCAACTTTTCAAGATCATTCATTTTCTCTTTTGTGTCACCAATGAATCTGATGAAGCTAGGCCTTATCTCTGCCTCCACGAGTAAATCCTCGTGAACCAATGTCCTTTCAAATTCAAGTCGTTTTATTTTCCAATGATTCTGGGAAACTTCTGTGTCTAGTCGCTTTAGATGGGTCTTTAACTCAGCATACGTGGGCGTTCCTTTCTTACATGTTTTCATTTTACTTGCGAGAGCATACTGTTCAGTTTTTGATTTTTGATAATCACCTGCTGCAAGCGTTATAAGCGAGTCAATTTTATCCACATGAGAGGACACTGTTGAATACCTTTCATCTCTACCGACGAGAATGTCCATCTCCTGGTTGTATTTGCTTAGAAGTTCTACGTCATCATCAATGGATTTATCAACATTTTCCAACTGACCCTTAATCTCTCGTACTTGTCGAATAAACTCTTTTGTTGATTTCTCCGACCCAATTTGCCCAGGTATATCATTACCAACGACCGTTGGTTCCGGTGAATCTAAAACAGGCGAGAGATGGACAGGAGGTTCGTCTTTCAAGACAATATTTGATAATCGTAACCACGTTTTGGCAAGATCTATACACTTGTAGCATTTGGCAAATATGTCCGGAACCAGTCTTAAAAGAGGTTCAAACTGCGAATAGTTACTGAATTGCACCAGTTCGTGGTAACTATCCGGATCAAAATCGTTCAAATCGAAATCATCTTCTGATAGAAGTCCGTCCCATTTATGTAAAATCGTTCGTAGCTCGGCCACAGTCTGTTGATACTGTGTTTCCTCATCGCCTTTAGTATGATCTCGTGCCTTTTCTGACTTCTTTTTCTTGAAGTTGCTCACCCTCCGGAATACGCGTGTCTCATCCGTCTCCATCTGCGAGCCATGGCCGCTATCGTCATCCTCCATCTTGATAGTGCCAATGTGTTTCATTTTCACGCTGCTGTCAGTTGTGACGTCAGAACGAGGAGTGTCCACGTCAGATTCGTAGTGATACCTTACCAAAGCTGAATAAATCTCGTCATCAAAATATTTTTTCAGGTCTTTAAGATACAGTAGGTCGTTGAGGAAGAACTCATAATTTTTGAAAACGTTTTCGTCCTCAGTGGATTTTCTTTTCACCTTAGTTTTCATGGATTCCATTATTTGTTGGAGCTGGTTCACAGATGTGAGTTTAAACAGTATCTTCGTCGATTGTTTTTGCGGCGGTCTGCTGTTGGCCTCGGCGCAGCGCGTGACATGGCGTAAAAGGTGGTAAACGTTCTCACTGGAAAATCTGGACATTGTATGTTGCAACAATCGTTCGAACGCTGCCAGTTGTTTATGGATCGAGTTTTCGCTTTGCTGACGTGTCGTCAAATGAGACAAGTGTTTCGTCGTCTGCAACCATATAAGAAACAACAACATTATAAATAAGACCATACTGTTTTTGTTCTTTATCCTAGCGAGTAGAGGTATGGAAGAGCCAGGGTTAATTGGCCCTTATCATAAGCAGTGCTTCCGTTAAGCAGTTACAAAACGCACATGTAAATACTGTACAGCAACAAAAAGTCATTTTCATAATTAAATGCACACCTGTTTAGAGTCACCTACTTATCTTTGTGGAGCCACCTTGGTGCAGTGATGGCACATTCGCCTCAGGATTGGTGGTTCCTGGTTCGATCCCCACTAATCTCAAGTAGCAGTAGTATCCTTAAGCAAGACACAGATTATTCCATTTCGAGGCTGATTCCATCTTGAGTGAGTCTCGAGAGCGATTAATATAAGTTGTAAGAACTTGTTTCGTAATCGAGAGTAAATAAATCAGTGAAAAAAAAAAAATACTTTTTGGGGTCGTACTATGTAATAGCTTATAACAGTAGCAATTTTAGAACAAGCAACCAATCAGAATCGATGTTACAGTGTTAGAACCTTAGCATCAAGTATTATATAGTCATCAAATGATATTATGACAGACCTTCACGTAATCCGCTCTAACATTCATATTGCTTTATTTTACTTTAATACATATAATTAGATTTTATATTTAGTACATTATCCATCAAAACATGCTCTAGTAGCCCGTGTGAATGTTCCGAATGATACATTCCCAGTCACACTTGTAGTTTTAAGCTTGTCATCTTCAAAAATCTAGGAGTGAACATATGACGGTTTTCTAAATAAAAATGATTGTAACATGCAAGTAGAGTACGAAGGATTAAGTACGCTCAATTTACGTATGCATGATTTTATAGACAAGTAAAATGCATAGAAAGTCATGGCTTTGAATTTTTTGTCGTGTCTATAAAGTTACAAATAATTCCCAGCTATAAGTAAGTCTCATTCAAGTCAATAAAATGTCGGAATGATTAGATTTATATTATTCATCTCTATTCAATGAATTAGACATAAAATTTTGTAATGCAACAAAAAGGAGTGCTGCAGAGTGCAAGAGTCATGATAGTAAATAGAGTTATTGATATATTTTGATATGTACATTCAAACCTGTGTTAAAGACCACCTCCGAATAGAGACCACCCTGCGAATAAAAGATCAGCAGGGAGATCACAGTTTAATATTCATATATAGTAGACACGCCTGTGAATAAAGACCACCTGCAAACAAGGACCACATTTGTAGCTTCCCAACAGTGGTCTTTGTTCATAGGTTTGACTGTATATCAAATGGAGATGATACAATCAGTATAATTAGATATATCTTACCGACGGATTTAAATTGAATACACGTCTAATCAAAATTGTTCAAAGACGATTGAGATTCAAATTTAAGATTAACTATTCAGATTCTAATCTCTAAATCAATCAATGATCGAATTGCCGCTGAATACGAACATAAGGTGTCATCTTAACCAAAATACAGAACCGGTAAGTCGGCCAAACCTGGTGATGCGACAATAAGTTCTTTTTGGCAGAATCTATTCAGTGTATATATTTTTTTGGATTTAACAAAATGGCAATGTTCATAAAAAGTAAATCTTAAGGATCTATGGCCTAAATACTTCTATTGAAACAGCGACCTTGAATTAGTTGACATTCTTGAAATGCTCTGATTCATTGGAAAGGCAGACGAATTTTGAGCTTAAGTGATGCTTTAGATTTACAATGTTACTGAATAAAGCTGAATATTCATAAGGGGAAGGGGACTTATGTTGTCTAGTGTTTAACATAACATAACATAACATAACATAACATAACATAACATAACATAACATAACATAACATAACATAACATAACATAACATAACATAACATAACATAACATACCATAAAATTACATAACATTACATTACATGAAGACAATTTTTTAAATACACAGGGGTTGTCCCCTGTCATAATACCATACAGTATGAATGATATTTTTGCATATATACTATACTTTTTATCATTTTGATAAACAAATATTTGCATTAGCATCATTCACTGTTCATTTTTATATTTAACATATGGTACATGTCACCCGCTATCAGTCCTGTGTATTTTTTTTGAACGTTTATGCCTATTTTAAGAAGTGTACAGTTACTTATTCCGAGGTTCCCGGGTTTGATTCCCACCAGTGCCCAAGTAGTGGAAATGTCCTTAGGCAAGACACAGATACTCTCTCTCTCTCTCTCTGTCTGTCTGTCTGTCTCTCTCCGTGTCTGTCTGTCTGTCTGTCTCTGTCTCTCTGTCTCTCTGTCTCTCTGTCTCTGTCTCTGTCTCTCTCTCTCTATGTCTCTCTCTCTCTCTGTCTCTCTGTGTGTCTATGTCTCTCTCTGTGTCTCTCTCTGTCTCTGTCTCTCTGTCGCTGTCTCTTTCTCTCTCTGTCTCTGTCTCTCTGTCGCTTTCTCTTTCTTTCTCTCTCTCTCCGAGATTGAGTCTATCTGCAGTGAGTCTCGAGAGCGCTTAATCTCAGTTGTAAGACTTTGTTGAGATTAGATAAATTAGTATCTAAAGTGTTTGGCGAGTGACATGACAGAGTTCGACCTTCTAAATTAACTGGTATTAACTAAACTTTACTTTGTTAGCTACACATATACATTATACATTCACACATGTACACCATTCTGTCGTCAACACTGCCTCCTAGTGTGGTCATGTTTGTAATGATGTCTACAATTAAGATGTCTTGATATACTAGGTACATTTTGTCATTTCTTAATACATCATTGTTTAACTCTTGCCATTCTAAATTCGGACATCATTATAAACTGTTCAAAGGCGTGCGTACTGAAAACTTGCTGACCTAGTGCAGATCATGATCAGACTGCATGGATATGAACATTGACCATAACCTGCACTTGTTCTGAAAGGCAGAGCATGTTATATATTGAAGTGATTACATTAATCGAATTTCCTTGTCGATAGAATTCTTTTAGTTAATACAAGTAGTACAATTTCTTCAACAAGAAATGAGACGACTGTTATACACGATTTAGTAGGAAACAGTTAGTTAAACGGCTTTCCATAGTAAACGGGAGTTCATTACCTCTAGAAGACTCTCAATATCTCCCGTCACAACTCCTGAAAACATTTTCACTGCAATGTTTCAATCAGAAAACCAATTAGCGATCATGCACTCATGTTATGTTTATGTGCAACATCTATATCCTAACATGAAAACTCCATTATAAACTTCGGTATAGATTGCATACTGCGTCTGAAAGTCCGTTAAAGCACTTCACGGCATTTTTCATTTTATATCCCTGAATTCAGAAGCCAAATCCAACACTTAAATTAAAACGTTTTTATTTGATTTCCGTGACCTTTTTAATACAAAAAAATCGCCAGGATTGTTTAAACACTATTACATTTTTTTTTATTTTATTTGATTTTCAACCCTGTATAATACAAATATCCATTTACACTCAATTTAGGCTCAATAATTCACTCAATAGTATGTTTCCTCAAATCAATGAAACGCATAGTATGTATAGCTACTTTTATGTAAATTATCAATTGATTTGCTACATTGATAAGATATATTTATTCAGTGTGAGGTCAAGCTTCTATTGCTACTATTCTAGCATGTATAAACACAAATATTCCGCCATTCAATCTCATACAGTGCTCGATAAAAGTATAGCGCTGTCAGGGTCCGATCTGACATAAATGGGAGAAAGGGAATCTATTTGAATTTTAAAATTGCGTATTTACAGTTTACAAACTTTCCTACAAAATCACACGCCGATTTCTTCTATCGCAATCTATACCCTATTCACATGACGTTGATCTTTCTTGATGTTATGCCATGTCAATTATTAAGTTATTTATCTTATTTCGTTTATGTACTTATTTGTAATTAAATTTATTTATTAATTCATTTATTTTTCATATACGTTTATCACTTATTATTTACGTAATTTTTTATTATTGGTCTATTCATCTGTTCATTTAGTTTTTGTTATTCATCTTCCTTTGTTTTTTATTTATTCATTCTTACTTATCTATTTATTATAACTTGTTTTTCTTTATTCATTATTTAGTTTCTTATCATTCATTAATTAATTAACAATTTCATTCATTTATTCATTCATTCATTCATTCATTCATTCATTCATTCATTCATTCATTCATTCATTCATTCATTCATTCATTCAATATCATTTATCTCTTTATTTTCTAGTATAAAGATAGTTTTGTGTGTGTCTGTTTTTGCTTTTTGTTTGTTTTGTTTTGTTTTTCATTTGTAGCGTAAAAGTAACATGAAACTTGATAATGGGGTAGGGTAAAAAAAACCTGTCAATTCATAATCAGAAAAAAATGTACTCAAGTCAAGTCAAGTCAAAAACCTTTATTTGACTTGAGTACATTTTTTTTCTGATTATACTGAAACATTTATTTCGAGAAGTATATGAGGGTTTTTTTAAGACTGTACAAATTTATAGATAAGATTGGTGATTATATGACAGATATATTGCAAACAGTCATAACAAAAGTTCTATCTGATCACAGAATGACAATCAGATAGATAAATAGATTTATTTCAGTATATCACAGATGTACAAACATGGTTAAAACAAACATTATGCATACATAAAACAGATAATATACAGATAATCAGACGTCTGAATCATTCAGCTAACAAAAGTAGCTTTAATGCATTGTAAAGTAGTTGATATTTGTCATTCCTAAAGTCGATCCTCGAAGAAAAAAAATGTACATAGCCTTAAGTCTTAAATTCTGTAAATTGTGTAAATTTTTTGCAAGACGAAAATGTCGCGATTTGATAGGAGAGAGACTTATTTGCGAATTGCAATTTCACGGAACAGAAGAAATCTCTGTGCAATGCAAAATCTTTAAATAAGCACATCATATTGCACGTCAGACTCATTGAACATACATAACAGGTCACACGTATTGCATAACGCTAATATTGCTCTACTTGTATTGCACTTTAACTTATTGTTCATTACATATGTTGCACTTAACACTCATATTGCATTTCAACATACACTGCATATCAAACATTTCGATATGAACACTCGTATTGGACTTGCACTCACTGCGTATCAAATACGTCGCACTTAACACTCATTTTGCACTTTACACAAATTTCCTATCAAATATGTCGGAATTAATAATCATTGTGCACTTGAACTCATTGTCCATTAAGAACGTCACACGTAACACTCATATTGCAATTTACACAAACTGCCTATACAAACATATGTCGCAAAGAACACTCATATTGCACCCGCACTCATTGAACATCAAATGCGTCGCACGTAACACTGATATTACACTTTACATACATTTTATCACATATGTCGCAAAGAACACTCATATAGCACCCGCACTCATTGAACATCAAGTGCGTCACACGTAACACTGATATTGCACTTTACATACATTTTATCACATATGTCGCAATGAACACTCATATTGCACTGGCACTCATTGAACATCAAGTGCGTCACACGTAACACTGATATTGCACTTTACATACATTTTATCACATATGTCGCAAAGAACACTCATATTGCACCCGCACTCATTGAACATCAAGTGCGTCACACGTAACACTGATATTGCACTTTACATACATTTTATAACATATGTCGCAATGAACACTCATATTGCACTGGCACTCATTGTACATCAAGTACGTCCCACGTAACACTGATATTGCACTTTACACATATATTATCACATATGTCGCAATGACCACTCATATTGCACTGGCACTCGTTGTTCATCAAATACGTCACACGTAACACTCATTTTGCACTTTACCCACACATTCTATCACATAATTATGTCGCAAAGAACACTCATATTGCACTTGTACTCATTGTACATCAAATACGTCACACGTAACACTCATTTTACATTACACACACTGCCTATCACATATGTCGCAATAAACACTCATATTGCACTTGCACTCAATGTACATCAAATACGTCACACGTAACACACATTTTGCACTTTACACACACATTCTATCACACATGTCGCAAAGAACACTCATATTGCACCTGCGTTCATTGCACATTAAGTACGTCACACTCGATACTCATTTTGCGCTTTACACATACTGTCCTTCACATTTGTCGCACTTTACACGTATGTTGCTCTTAACACTTATTACACATTTAATTCATCGCACTTCAAAGGCATATTGCACTTTACACACATACATTACCCCACATATTTATTATACCAACATACTTTGTTTTTCACTTGCATTTACCGCACTACGTGCAAATCCATTCCACATTCATTGCACTTCACACACTCGTTGCGCTCCATTTGCAAACGCTGACAGAATTTCACTACATATTTTGTACATTGTACATTATAGAAATATAATACCGGAATCAATGCGATAATGATAAAAACTTAATCATTTTATGATCATGATGTCTGAATATTTTATCTTAATTGCGTCTGACTTCAACTAACCTTAGCTATCTGCCACAATGTGATAATGTCATTAAATAATTAACTACATCACAAAACACATGCCATACATATTATATTTCAGAAAATCGTCATCAATTACGGTCTCATTTGTCAGTCCTAGAGAATATATAGACGCTACAAACTTTAATAAAATATGACTTTTAAGCTCTGGTGAGCTTTAATCATCGTTGGATGTCCGTCAATTTGTTTAAAATATACCTCTACCAAGTGTTCATATCATGCCCTTGGGGTCAAATTTGACTACAACATAGGGGTCGCTTTTCTGTATATAGAGTCATAGCAAACATTTCAAAAATATTCTTGTTTTGACCAGTAGGTTTCGCCTACTTTAAAGGTCATATGGTCAAACCCGGTGTAATTTGACCTACTGACCGTCTTGTTTTTTAAGCTACAGCAATAAAATCTGGATTAAGTATACAGTTTTCCATGTAAATTTCAACATCGACATTGGCTGACATTGACCTCGACCTTCTGATCCTTTGTCTTGTTTTTGAAGCTACAGCAATGAAAATTGAACTATATGGATTATCATAGTTTTGCATGTAGATTTCAACATCGTGACATTGACTTACTCACCTACTTCCCTGTTGTTGAAGATATACATAAAAAAAATGTGAATCCAATGCACATTTTTGAATGCAAATTTCAACTTTGACCTTTTGACATACTTTCTTGTTAGAAAGTGCAATTATACTCAGATGGAGCGATTTATTCAAAACTACCATTTTAATTTTACGTGTGCCACATTTCTATCAAATGAAAAGCATGTGTCGTTCCTTTCTGCACAAAATTATCTTTAAAAAAATAATATTGTGTTGAATTTGTCAGACTGTAATGTCTTTTCATTGTCAATAGTATATTTTCATATAATGTTTTCAATAACTAACGTGTTTATAAATTGAAATGTCGCAGCTGCATGTTGACTCACTTCGGATATGACTAACTGACTGGAAATTTGTTTTTCTACCTCAATGAAAAAAGTAGGTTTTGATAATTGAAAAGTTTGTTATTGTATAATCACCATTCGGTTAAACTAAGCTTCAATATTTTCCTCATGTTATGCTGACGTCAAGTGCCTAAATTGTAATTAAACAGAGAAATATTAGAACAAGTAATAACAAGAAACAACGATAACAAGCTAAACAAAATAAGAACGCCTTAGATGAACATTGTGCAGATAACTGATTTTTGGTGACAACAGAAGAAGGTTTATTCAAGCAACACGAGGATACTTTTTACGGTCGCCACACTGCATCAATAGCTCTGATTTATTACAAAACAGAGACCAAGATTCGAACCTGTGTCGTACGTCAACACCGTCATTTTATTCCTGGCACTGGTCTTTGTTGAAAGGTTTGACTGAATACGAAGAGTTAACGAAAATTTACAAAGACAGAACTGTTTAAAAAAATCTAAATTTCAGATCATCTTTCGATAATGATAAAAACATCATAAAAATAACATATCGACATGTGTGATATGCATTTTAAGTACATGAACAATATTCATACTTACGTATATCAAGTTATAATGTTCTCGTCTAATCAGATATTGATATATAGTCACCATTTTCAAATGCACAAATTAATATCAAAACATGACAAAGCTAGTATCCATGTTGAGTCTAAAGCAGGCGATCGCCATGCACGAAAATCTATAAATCCAATCAAAGCGAGAATCCATTATTTGAAAAATATTATTTGAATTTATAAGCCTAAATTTATTGTTTTTTCGATTGATTTCTACAGATCAATATGACGTTTGAAATGCAAGTCAATTCATACTCGCTAATCCCCCTATAATTATCTGTGTTTATTTCATCAGGCTTAAAATTCCACGTAGCATCATTGTTTTCGCGTGGCAACAGGAAAGAATGTTGTCCCTCGTGCTAACTTGGTTGTTTCCGGTATAATGTCTCCCCTAAAAAAACAGGGAAGAGACGTTTTGTTGAAATAGATGTATGCTTGTCAGTCCATCCATAACAAAATGTTTCAGAAAAATATATGAACAAGACCATTCTTTTAAAAATATAGTCGACGCAATTTTGAGTATATGAAACCGATTGGTGATTACATTTTATAGTAAAAGTGTTAAATCCTGTCAAGTTTAAATTTGAGTCGATCAGAAGGCGCCAAATGTCACAAGGTGAGAAAATATTTGCTCCTTGAGAGGGACGCGAACCAAGGGCCCAACGCTTACTCAGATGTTAGACTGAATGTGCTTACCGGCCATTTGATTATGACAAATAGACGTTCCATCTTATCTTGGGGTAAGCAGGTCATTGTCGTGGTAATCTTCAGTTAAAAAAGGGTTTCCGATTAATAACTGAAGAACTGTTTGTCTTAGGGTCTGTCATGGTCTTGTAGATGCATCATTATCTTGATTTTTAGGTAACAATGTCAAATGTCAGACTTTCAGTTAAAACATTGCTTTTCAATTTGTAATTTAATTGTGTACATGTTGTAATTCATTTTTTTCCATAATGTTGTTCCTTTCATTATTATGCAATATTGTCCACATAAAGGTATGGAGGAAATATTTGTTTTTGTTCCAAAACTACCTTTTAGTTTTTAACAGAAATTAGAATAGTAATACTATTAGTTTCTTACATGAGCACGCGGTTCAGATGGAAGGGTAACTGTTTTGGCAGGAACGAGGCTCTGTCGAGTTCCCGCGAAACATGTTACCCGAAGTGACTGATATTTCCATCTGAATCAAGTATCTCATGGTATAAACTTTTTCTTGCATACCGTCTTGCACTTAAAAATAGATATTTAGATATAAACTTATCGAAATACAAACGTAATGCATTTTAATATAAAAACAAACGTTATTCAGATGCTGTGTTTGGGAAAGTGACGTCACATCGTTTATAACGTTACAGCACAAGTAATTCACGCGAGTCGTCTTACATGGGGTGGGGGGGGGGGGGGAGGGGTAAGATAAGATTTTCCAGGACTGGTAAAAACTGCGGATAACCCTGTTTGGTATGCAAGAAAGGGACGGGACTGTGTTATGGGGTATACAAAGACTAAAAGTGTTTTGCACATGAAATCGCGCATTTTTACTTTGTGACAAAAATATGTCACGGTCTAGCAACGCCAAAATGCTAAAGATGTGATATAAAAGCGATTATATAACACATGATGCAATTGGAAAGAATAACCTTGTTAGTCTACGGTATTGAGTCATAAAAGTTATAATTACAACTTTAATAATGCTCTCTGAGAAATGTAAAAAATGGCCATGGCAATTTTGCCATTACAAATTCAGCAACTTTTGCCATCGTAAAACGCAAAATTTCGCTATCAAAATGGGAAAATGTTCAGCTGCCTTTATATTAATAAAATAGCAATCTTCAAAGAAGAAAAAGAAAAAAGTCTTATTTTTACACAAAAATACAAAAACTCAGTAATTTAGTTCAATACAAGCGCGTAAAAAAACAGATACAGATTCGGCCACAAATAACCAGTGGCTATCAAAATTGAAAAATGGAGCGGGGGTTTTCAGAGAGAATATTGGCTGAAACTGCTTGACCGAATTGAACTTTACTTGGTTTAATAAACGAACTTGTTTTAATTAATCTAAAACGGGGGCGAGGGGGATGGACAGGGGGAGGGGGAAAGAAGATGATGAAAGAAGAAAAGCGGAAAGTACTGAGAGAGGGAAGGTACAGAAAGGAATCAATCAAAGGGAAAGGAAAATGAAAAACGGGACACGTTTAATTAGCATATTCTCTGAGGACTTTTTGTTACAATTTACGTCCACATAAACATCAGTATAAGTACAGTAAAGGCCAAAATATCACTAACAGTTAAATGAACATGCAACATTTTATTCTCAGTAAAACATTCAACATAAAAAATATATTTAATAATTCTTTCAAAATAAACAAAATAATAGGAATATTACAATTAAATGGATTTCATTAAAACGAAATACGTTGTAAAGTAAATATATGTGTGTTTCGTTCATAAAAATACTTAATTCGCAAACCGCTTGATCAAAACGTTTGAGGAAAGGGGAAATCAGTGGCATAAACCCTTCACGCTGTTTAGCATAAAGAGTAACCCCCCTTTGTATTTTAAGTACATCTACGCATGGCATAATGTAGGTAATAATTTCTTTACACATTCTATAAACATTATACATATCATTTTGATAAAAAGTTTTCTGACCTGGTTATTTCCAAAATTACCTACTTTTTGTAATTTTTTGTTTGTTTGCCGCTATTCCGATGGTGCGACGGTATCCGGTGCAAACTGGCCCATACGTTTAGCACAGTCGTTGCCAATAGGTTAAAAGCCTCGCTTTGTAATTTATTAGCCTAGTATTTAAGTTACAGCCATTTTTCGTTTAATCACATACTACATTAGTAAACAAGAGTTGTCAGTTAGACAGCGCGCTCGATTTTATTAAGTGCTTGCCAATAAAACAAAACTTTAGCAGTAAAAGGCAAAACAAGGATCTATATAAGCAACGGCCATAAGTAGCAAGATATTAGGTCGAGAGTTATCAAACTAAATTTTTTGATATCCCTAAAATACTACAGCAGAGTTTTAAATTAATACTTTAAGTGGTTAATGATATATGTGCATGATAGTGCCAGTTTCACACAATACTTTAAGTTAACAATTTCATAAGGTTATCTTCTCTTGCTTACAGATAGGTGTCATGATGGTACATAAGTATTCCAGCTTTCATATTATTATCTCAAATGGTTCAGTCAACAAGTAGACAAGAGTGAAATTGATCTGAGTTTCTTAGTAAAAAAGAGCCATAGTTCAAACAAAATCCTTGACAGAGTTACATTCTCTTGCCTACATTTTGGGATCATGATGGTAAACAAGTATTCCAACTTTCAAAGTAATATCTCAAACAGTTAAGTCAAAAAGTAGACTGGTACGAAAAACTTAACCGAGAGTGATCTTGCCTACAGATAGGGGTAATGATACAAACAAGTATTCCAAGTTTAACAGCAGTATTTAATGGTCAAAAAATGGGCATAATTCTGACAAAAATCTTCACAGAGTTATGTAGTCTTGTCTGTTGATGGAAGTAATGATGGTAAATAAGTATTGTAAGTTTCAAAGTAATATCTGTAATGGTTTTGAAATAAAATGTGGTGGTACGAAAAACTTAACCAAGCTCAATTAACTTTCTAAGTCAAAAAAGGGCCATAATACTGACAAAAGCCTTGACAGAGTTATGTACTCTTGTCTATCGATGGAGGTTATGATGGTAAACAAGTATGCAAAGTTTCAAAGCAATACCTCTTGATATGGTTTTGAAATAAAGTAAGGTGGTACGAAAAACTTAACCAAGGTCGACGCCGACACCGACACCGACACCGACACCGAGGCGAGTAGAATAGCTCCCCAATTATCTCAATGAATAGAAAAGTAATTAGAATTATTCATACATGTAGTTTATTGTGTGATGAAAGACACGTCATAGAAATATAATTCAATTGATGAAATACAAATTCATCAAGTTTAAGTGACAAGAAGAAACTTAGACATGGCAACAAGAAATGTACTAGAATCAACTAGATTCATTTTAACAACAATTCATAGCATAAGAACTCCGAATTCAATGAACTTATATACCAGTATAATAGTTCTTATACCAGAATGTCTTATTGCTCATTGAGAACAAACCAAATTCGCTTTCACATATAACACAATATTTATCATATTGGCCAAAAATATGACAATCAATACACACCATTACAAGGATCACTGGTAGGCAACCCTTGGATCGAAGTGTTCATTGACGATAAACCGAATTAATTCAGAAGCTTATAATCAACAGTGACTGTCTAAGATCTGGACCTTTCTCACTTTCTGTCAGCCATAAAGTCTCACAATTACAATGAACCAAAACAACGTCCACTATAGTGCAAATAACACAAATGTTCCTAACAGAGATGAATAACCTGATGAATATAGTCCAATAACAATGATAATAATACTATTGCAAACAGATCTAAATCACATCCGAAACAACGGCCACAGTGTAGACCCCGAAATATTCTTTTCTACTTTAAAATCATCGGCGTGCCAAACCAAAACTGTGCTTGAAAAAACCGCAAAATTGGTTTTTATACCTAACGCGGAAGAATACAACTGTTACAGCTGACCAACAACTAACCAATAAAAAGAGCTGTGGTATTCGATAATTAAAAGATTTTGTGTGTAAACAAAAATTCTAAATTTTCTTCAAAAAAGTCGAGCTAAAAATTGAATTAAGAGTCTAGTGAAACTTTGAACACATCTTCTGTGTTACATTGTCTTATAGCAGAGGAAACACTGACTCTGTTGTGCCTCGTTTTTATGAATAATCTCCATTTGTAATATTCACGCTTAAAAGTATAGATCCCAACTACTTGAGCGCTCACTTTTGGATTGTATACATTGACAGGAGCTAGGGAATCTTAGGATCATTACTTGCCTAATAAATGAACTATTCACATTTGTTATTTTTTGTTTGCACTGCATCTAAAACTATTAACAGGATTCTTTGAAATTACATATAGTATTTAAATTTTTACTTAAACAACTGCCGAGAATGCCTAGTTCATGTAGTTGCGCCGACTCGTGAACAAAAACATAGGCGCAGTGGGTATGGCTTTTATATTTTATTGACACAATGGTATTCAAAACAATAAAGTGAGTTGTTCAATGTGAAGTGTTGAGATTGCCTAGTGTCAGTCGTTTGTGTGTCTGTCGTCTGCCTGTCTGCATTTACCGAATGAACATTCTATATGACACATTTCAAAAGCAATCGTCATTAAAGTAACTAGAATGTGTACTATAAATCGAATTCAAAACTGAGTCACTAGGGCTCAAAAACACGATCACAAGGTCAAATCAAAGAAAACCCCTGTGAATACTATTCAGGTCGTATCTTTTTTCCGTTCATCATGGAAGGAATTCTGAAGTTTCATTTTTCATACGATCTGGATCGAAATTGAAACTGGGTCACATGGGGCCAAAAGCTATGTCAGTTAGTCCCTCTTGTTGAACACTGTTGAGGCCACATTATGTACACAGTCATTACGAAGATTAGTCAGAATGTTTGCTTTGTTGAACTCTATGGTGTTTTGGAAAATGGGTCTCATGGGGACGACACCAAGTGACCCATTTTCAAATCACAGAAAAACCTTTTGAAAACTACCATGGCCAAATGTTGTACATAGTAATCAGAATGTTATGTTAGTGTTGATAAACTCTAGGTCAAAATGCAAAACCTTTTCTAATGGCGTCCAAAACCAGATCACCAGGTCGAATGAACGATAAGCCACATAAACCACAACCTGTTAACAATGACTGGTGAAAATGAACAGGTTTGAATGGACGATGTTTATCCATCATTTAACAATGAGTCCAAGAGGTACTGGTTTCAATCCCTGAAGGAGCCACCCTTTTCCATTATTTTTTTTTTATTACTAAAATTGAAAAGAGTGGAAATGAAATTTTTTATCGTTTTGCAAGTAATGAGTACTGTATCTTATATTTCTCATTAATTTTATAATGCTGTAGAATTACCTGAAAATACAAAAGTTGACAATAATCATTTATAAAAAAGTTCAATATCTCAAAAGTTAGACGGTAAAACATTTTGATTTTGTCTTATATTGCAGTTCATATGTTACTCATAAAAGTTCTATAATCAGTAGTGATGCCCCTACTAAGAACTATTGTAATTTTACATGTGTGATAGGTCTCGGGGACAAAATTAGGTACATTGTATACCATATTTTTGTCATTATTGCATATTTTTGTTACACGTTTTAAACCTGTAGAATTTTAATACATTGTACATGTTTTGTTATTCTATATTGCCTGCAATACTTTTTGGAACCTAGAACAAACTCAAATTTACGTGAATACTTGCAAACATGCCTATTTTAAACTTTATACGGTACTTTAAAATATGGACAGAATATAACTATATTTTTTTTTCTAACATAGTACTTTTACTTTTCATAAAGTTTTTTTTCTTTCTTTTGAATTGTCAAAAGACAACTCGTTTATTAACTATAATAGTACATATATACAATCACAATAAGATTAGGTAATGTATAAGAAGATAATTATTACAATCTTGTTCTTAGTCGTTAATGTACGACAAATCATTGTTTATTAGACAATAACAACGCTAAAAAGGATTTTATTTCGATTCTAACATGACCAGATATTACAAAAGAAGAATAAATGCAAAGCTTTATTTTCTACGCAAACGTTCATTTAACGTCATGCGGCGCAACATAACGTCCCTGAAGGAGCCACCCTTTTCCATTATTTTTTTTTTATTACTAAAATTGAAAAGAATGGAAATGAAATTTTTTATCGTTTTGCAAGTAATGATCATTTATCATTTATTTACAGCATATCGGTTCCTTAACATATTTTTTTTACTCTTTGTATATATAGAGACAAAATCGTGAGTAATGTTAGAATTATTGATAATACGTGTATACCTAATCGTTTATGGATAATACGTGTATACCTAATCGTTTATGGATAATACGTGTATACCTAATCGTTTATTGATAATGCGTGTATACCTGATCGTTTATGGATAATGCGTGTATATTATATATATCTACAGGTTTAAAGCGTTTATGGATAATACGTGTATACCTAATCGTTTATGGATAATGCGTGTATACCTAATCGTTTATGGATAATACGTGTATACCTAATCGTTTATGGATAATGCGTGTAAACCTAATCGTTTATGGATAATACGTGTATACCTAATCTTTTATGGATAATACGTGTATACCTAATCGTTTATGGATAATACGTGTATACCTAATCGTTTATGGATAATACGTGTATATCTAATCGTTTATGGATAAACGTGTATACCTGTTTTTCTTCTGTAATGAATGTCTAAGGTTATTAACAAAAAATTGTCAACTGTTTCAAACATGTTAACAAAAAAAAGCTTATATTATCACAGTTAATCGTAACTATAGATATCTATGGCGTAGATAATTTAAATCTTTTAGCGAATAAACAGTTGAGAGTTTTATCACAAACTGTACGAAATGTTTCTATAACCATTATATTTGAAATCTAACGAATTGAAACGCACAAGACACCTTTTATATTTTTCATATAATCGTAAACAAAATATCATGTTCTCAATATCTGAAGACGATCAACTTTGTACAGTCATAAATCAAGCAGCTTAAAGTTGCGGATTTATAACATTACAAAAAACGTAAATTATATGTTTAACGTAACATAGTTGTATATATAATAGCATATAAACATCGCGTGAAAGGGTATGTCTAAATGAATTTTATGTAAATTGTAAAACATGTTTATCTTTTTTTTTTGAAAGCGGTATATAAAGGTTATACTATTCTTATTATGAAACTAAAGTAACAAAACCCTAATAGGTTGAAGTTTTATTGACAGACTCTGAGATAGATGTAATTGGAGCATATATGTAAATTATAGAGGATATTAGATATTCGGATTATGTAAATTAGATACGGATACCATTAATATACGTTTTTAGATATACATATAGTCAGTGAAGTATTATTATTCTGTTTGGCAATTTTCATTTTAATGTGTAAGTAGCAAAGTAAGAAATGTTACAAAAATGATCTTTAAAACTTCTCTAAAAAACTGTTCTATACAAACTTCAATTATTGCATTGTTGCAATCTGATCAGTCAAGTGCAAAAAACGCATTGAACGGATAGTGGCTGGTGCATTAATACCCTTTAGCTCGAACAATAAGACTAGGAAGAATTTATCAACATGTAGATATTTGCATCTGCAGCATGTCGTAGACAGAGTGTAACATACTGTTGTTTTGACAGACATTAAAAAGAAATATTAAACAGTTGACGATAATATCAGTTTCTTTAGTTTTGCCTGGTAACATTTTCTAGCGTTTGTTTATTAGCGGAGAGTGACTGTTTCAATAAATGGTACAAGATGATTTCATGAAAGTTCGAACTTTGACTAAACATCTGTTCATCTGTAGGTTATGTGTTTGTTGAGATGCCAGAACAGTTTTAAAAAAGCAACAATAAAACAGCTTGACATGTTTCCACACAATTGTTTATGAAAATCTCATCGCCGTCCTCTCTCGGCTAGAAGCAAGACTATTTTACCTCGTGTTTTGCTTCTAAATGAATTTAGTGTCTCTGACACCATATTATTTTGACACAACAACATACTATCTGTACAAGACAACATACACGTTTGACAGAATAACATCGTCTCGGAAGAAACATATATTATAAGTTTGCATTGATAACATCATCTCTGTGAACAAGACAATATACATTTTTGTCAATATACATTTTGACAGAAAAACCTTTCTAAACTAAACAATACACAAATGTACAATATAAGACACCATATTGGTTTGGCGGAACAACATCTTTTCTATACAAGTGACAAAATAACATCCTCTGTTTCGGTTTGGTAGAACAACATCCTTTTTTAACAAAACGGTATACTCTTAACAGGATATCATTTCCATTATGAACGTAAGACATTTAGGGCGTTTCATACAAATTTGGTGTGAACCAGTATTACGATAGGATTTTACATTAAAAACAAGCTAAGACTACAAACATCTTCAAAAACCCAATACACATGGTTTCCAGCGTCTTCGTTCCAATCAAAGCGAAAGCCGGAGACCAAAGATAACCGCTGAATGGGTTATTCAAACTGACTAAAAAAATCGGCCTTACTAACCAGATATTTGTTAATGGTGGATTGGTTTCTAAATTAAACACAACGCAAGTGATTACCATCCAGATTGCCTTGTCCGTTCCTTTCCGAAAACATTTTATAAGACGTTAAGTCATTTTGCAGACTGAGAATTAAATTTTAATAATTCTGTTAGTCCGCAATTCACTAGAATTATTCATTACACAAGATCGTTATTTTGATGTTATTACATCGAAGGTGTGTATCGCCGATGATTTCACCAATGCATACCGACTACGTTTTGCAATGACACGGTAAGGAACATCATAAATTAACATAAAGTATTCAATGACACGGAAGGAAACTTGTGGTTTGTATGTTTTCTTATAAAGCATATGCAAAATTCAGTTTGTGTGCTAACACATGTATTTTTCAGTTACCAGTCAACAAACACTAGAACAACCTTTACATAATTTGACTTGAGATCCACACAATTTCAGTGCCTTTAGCGCTTTGATTTTTAAAAGCTTATCCTTAATAGCTGATGAATGTTAGAGTTGTTGTTTTAATGTTTTTTTCCGACTGCGTTTTGTTTTAAGCATAGCTTTATGTATAAATGTCTCCTAGTATATATAATAACCAAAAACTCGGTATACGAGTATATATAACGAGTATATATAATAACCAAAAACACATGGTTACGGATCATCCATGAAGCAGTTATTAATTGTCCATGCCTCATGAACTCTCACTGTATTTATACATTTTGCGTTCATACTTTACTCTACCGTGAAGCAATTGTGTACTGTAAGTGAAAAAAAAACCTGCGGTGTTTTCATTGCCTATGCAATTTATTTCAACATTTTGGAATCAAGGCGAAGAAGTTGTAAAGAGTAAGTTCTTTTGACGAATATGATAGATATCTTAGATATTCAATATTTTTCAGAATTTGTGCTAACTTTTCGAAAAACTGTGTTCTTGTGCATTTTTTTTATTTTTTAGTAATACCATTATTTTAGAAATAAAAAGAAACTTTAAGGTTTATATTGTGCCGCCAATGAAACTTAAAGCACCATCTCCCTAAGTGAGTGGGGTGTATGTTTTTTTTCATTTATTTATTTTCTTTATTTTAATATCAAACATTTTTTCTCTTAGTTAGGGAGGCATGATAGTGTACATGTAGTGTGCTTATACGAGTAGATCATGTAAAAAAAAGTGTAAACCATATTTCATATACTTCCACTGATTCTGTCACACTGTCTTTGTTCGTGAACAAGCAAAAAAAAATCAAAATGTATCCGTTCTTCGTAATAATTCTCTAATTTCAGTTTTGTGTACATGCATTGTTCGTGTACTACACGAGTGTACCATCCCAACCAAGTGACAAAAATGCTACTAAAGGAAGAAAGATAAATAAATGTACCCCCATGAGCTAAGTAATCACTGACTCAGAAGATGTCTTTATCTTGTAAAATTACCTTAGCGTGACTTCTGTAGCCCTCATGATTGCATTAGATAACAAATATGAGAACCCTTTGATCTGGTCATAAAATGTCATCTATCTAAAATTAGACCTTGGAAGAAAACGCTTATCATACTTGGTTCTAATTAATCAAAACGATATAAACTGTACAATACACAGAGATATCATGTTATTGTGCAGTCCCGAACGTATATCGGACAATTGAAAAAAAATGCATTTGGTTTTATTTACACATCTTAAATACCTCAACATTTTTGCATTGACATCATCTCGCCTCACTTCACATCATTTCATTTCATTTTACTTAATCTACATACCATGACATAAAGGTCGTAAAAGGTGTGTCAAATAGTTTATAAAATACTCAACATGCCAAATACTGGATTCGTTAAAAAATGTTTTTTTAAGGTGTATAACGTTTATGGTCATATAAACTGGATTTCATCTTTGAGACAATGTCTCCAGATACATGGTTTTGGAAACGTATGGGCAAAACAGTCTATTATCTCAGAGCAACTGTTTTTAAAAAAATTGTACATAGATTAAAAGATATGTTTTTAAAGGACTGGCACGAAGCAGTAAATTCAAACAGAAAACTTTCTAATTAGTACATACTTTTTAAACAAGAATTCACATACGAATATTATTTGGATATGTTAGATATTAAGGAATTAAGGTTTACTTTTGTAAATTTTAGGGTAGGTTCACATGAACTAGAAATTGAGACAAGTCGGCATCGGAATATTTCAATGCAAAACAGGTTATGTAAAGCATGCAATAAAAATGCAATTGAAGACGAATACCATTTTTTGTAATGTTGTGAATTTATTCGGATTTAAGAGCAGTGTATTTACCAAGAAAATATTTTATATACCCTTCTCAAAATAAATTCTGCATTTTAATGTCTACAAAAATGAAACATTAGTAAAATCGATTGCAACATTTCTTTTATATGCTTTCAACAAATGAAAAAAACAAACTAGATGTACATAATAATTATGATAAAATATCTCGTAAAAGATGTAGCTTGTATTAATATGCGTTTTTTTTCCAACATACTTTAAAGCTATACTCTATGTTATGACAAATGACCATTTATGTACACATACTATGCTTTTGTGAAATATATATAAATTTTTTTATAAAATTTGCAGGCTTTACAGCGGATAAACTTTGTCATTGTCATTGACATATAATATGCATGTGGTACAAATCCACCAAAGCAAGGCATATAATGAAAACAGTCAAAATGTTACTGTCAGATTTAGTTATCTGGATAATGTATGTGCCGTAAGCTGCCTTTGTTATTGTAGTTGTCTAGACTTTATGTGTGCTACCAAACATTTATAAACTGCTCATTGACTTTGTTGTAATGTTTAATTTTACATTATCTTAAATTAAGTGTTGACATATAACACAACACGTGTATACTGCACAAGATCCTAATCTATTCTGCCATGAAATACTTTAACATGTGTAGATGGAAATCCATGAGCATACGCACAGAGTGGTCAGAGATAAAGTGAATCTAACATGTTCATGAGTTGTGGATAAGGAAATCCCACCCGAGGGTTGAGATACGTCCAAAAACGAGGCTCTGCCGAGTTTTTTGGACGTATCTCAACCCGAGGGTGGGGTTTCTTATCCACAACTCAATGGACATGGTAGATTAATTTTCTCACCGTTTAAATCTCATTTTCACACAAGTAAGAAGAAATTAGTGCAAATACAGGATGGGGATGAAAAAATGAAAATCAACTTTTTCTCGAATTTTACTTCAAAACTGCTATAGATGGATAGAAAATGATCTAACTAAGAAAATGAATACCCATAACCCTATGTTTATTTCAAAAATAACAATTTTACAGTAATTTTTCTATTTTTAAGTCTGCTTACAATGAACGTAAAAATAGTCCGGCAGCGATGTGAGATAAGCGATGTGAGATAAGTTTATCTCACATGGGCAAATGCGCGAAAATATGTATCTCATAGGTGAGAAAAACTGATTGATAATTCTACAGACTTCACGATCAGAAATGGAAATGTTTCTAACGTGACACCGTAGTGGTAGGCGTGGAATTGCAAACAAATTACAAAGTTTCTCCCGCCAAAAGTACTAGTAAACACGCAACAACGAAATAATGGTTGTGCTAAAGATATCTAAGGACTGTTAACAGTTGAATTGGAATATTTTGGAAACTTCTTCTAGAACTATTTGCTCTTGTCCGTATACACCTACATGTACGTACGTCCCGAAATTCTTGTGGTATGCACTGCTCTTTTATTACTTGACCTAGAGTCACTAAGGTATTTGGATGAGAAGTTGTGCACCTGGGTTTAAGTTTTATATTGGACCTGTAACACTAGAGTTGTGACCCCTGATTTGATTAAAATTAAGATATTTTAAAGGCAACTTTTGAAAAGGCAAATTGTGACACGGACTGCTCCTTTATCAATATACCTAGAATACTAAGCTTCATACAAATGTTAATTGGGATGTGCAGTTGTGCACCTAATTTATAATTTTTATATTTGAAAAATAGCATCAGAGTTATGGCCCTTGAATTAGTCAGTATTAAGCCGAAAATCTTGAGTGCACTGCTCCTTTACTAATCTAAATGGACCTAGAGTTATCAAGCTTCTTACAAATGTTTATTGAAACTTGCCGTTGTGCATCTGTGTTTTAGTTTTCATAAATAGTAACACAGTCAAATAGTACAGTCAAAGTTAAGGCTTTCTATATGGCAAGTTTTTGGCACGCACAACTTTAAAAGTATGAAAGTGGATTGCGTTAGTTCTCAATTGACAGAGGACATTGACTGGGAGTGCAGTGACCAAGAACTATAACTGTATGGGTAATCTCCTCTTGTGAAATATTCTTGTCGTGTGCATAACTCGGATTGAGTTTATATGTCACACAGTTATTGCTTTGTGGAAATGTTGGAAAATGGGGGCATCCATTATTCTAGTTAAGTTGACAATACATTATTCTACTCCATGTAACTACTCAAAAGGTATGCATTACTCTTAGTGAAAGACATGTATTTTAAAAGCAAAAACTGTCCCTTCGTGACTTTAAGTAATCCGGTTGCTATAACGCACTGGGGACGTCTCGCACACATATACAGTTGTTGTTGCTGCTGTATGAGTTTAACGGCCGTTTAAACCGTATTTCGTCATTTTATACAGGTGGGCAGTTCACCTAACCATCGTTCCTGGAAAAAACAACAGTAGAAGACCCCTATTCACCGTCAGTAACTGCCAACTTTCTCTCATAAAGAAACATAGGCGGAGGCCGGGCTTGAACCCATGTCCATTTACTGTGTGAGAAATAACAGTGGTTTCAAGTCAACGATTTTAATCACTCAACCACGGAGGCGGACCGTTTCCATGGCAATTGTGTACACGAAAATATCACTTTGACTTTCATTATATTGTTTTGTTTTTCAGACTCCTTACGTGGAAGATGCTTCTTCAGATAATAGAGCAACTATTTCTGATAGCCGTTTGTTGTTATGCACGGAGCTTTGAACATCTGGCAGTTGTAGATCTCACTAACGATCTCGGACCTAGTGCAATATACTGGCCAGAAGATGATCCATATAATTTTACCATCATTTCACGTGGTTTGACAGATCATGGTTATTGGTAATGCGCTTTTGATTTACTTTAAGCAGATTTTGTGTCTCGGTTGACAACTTGGAGAAAAGTGCGACACGTGTACATTATGTCTGCGTCGATTTCATTAGTTTTACTGCTGTTCGTGCATCAAACTTTGTTCTGCGTGCAAGTTTATATTATCAACATATGTATGTAACCAGTTTATAATGAACTACATGTATATTAAAGTTTTCATCGATAGGAACATATCATGCTACTCTTTCTGAATTAAATTCAAACTGAGGTACTTCTTTGATTAAAAACTTTCGGTTAAGCTTTGTTGAACCGTATATGTCCCGGAACGTATATATCACACGTGTGTGATATATTCGACCGTAAATGTAACACGTGTTTAATGTGACATATTCGTTTGGTCATTTTTGACAGTTTACACCGAAACGTATATGTCTCATAGGTTGTGATATTAAAGTGCATGAAAGTACAAATTATACTTTTGCTTAAGTCATTCCAGGAAGAGGATCGGAACCGATCCACAGGAGCCGGCCATGCAGATATATCAAGTTTACTCTGTGTTTAAGTTCCAATAAGTGTTGATCGCATGTCGTTTACCTTGGACTTTCTTTGATAATCATGTCATTGCATTTCGGCTCTCCATATTACACCTATATACATGTATATACCTATATGAATGCCTCCCAACATCGTTACATTTCGTTTCTATTTGCCTTTTTCTGCATGTGAGATATTCGTTTTCGTGTTCCTATAAAATTCGAAGTCAAACGTATACATATTATGTGCCATATACGTTTCACGCGAAGACTATTTTCGACCGAATATATCACACGTGTGACATATGCGGTCGAATTTGTTCTCTCGTGTGATATATACGTTCCTCAACAAAGCTTTGTTTACAAGTTGCTTCAATTAACATAGATCGCCTTTACGAATAAACCTTTATTCAATTTTTCACTCCTTACCCAATAGAGTTAAAAAGATAAAACAAGATTTTCGAGGTCAAACACTAGGTCACAGCTAGAAATCCCAAGATTTAACTCTTTCCGAGAGTTAAAGAATCCTGGTTAACGTTTTGCGTTCAAGCTGCGTATTTCAAAAGAAGTCATGGAATTAGGTTGAATTCTTACAAAGGTCTTGACATAAAGACCTACAACCACTATATGGATACTGGCAAGCTGATTTCACAATCATCATTTTAAAGGTCATAGATAAAGTCGAACTATAGGGTAACGGAATAGTTTAACTGTTTCAGACACTGTTGCATTAATCACTCTCATTCCAGAAAGACGGGCATTTCATCGTCATTTATAAAACGTGTTCATTGACAGATACTTCACATTTGAGAATGATATGCATTTCGTTTTTTCTTCCTTCACATGTTCACTGATCGCGTAGTGTGTCCTTATATCAACCCGTTTTAAGCTTTGTCTAATCTCTGAAAGCATGCTTTAGTTTTAGATTTTAATTACTAGACGATTATCTTGAAACTCTTCGGAAATCGTGCCAAGATATTTTTCACAACGCTTTGCGGTGCATATTGTCTCGATACACCAAACATTAGCATACACCAGTGTATCGTTTGCGCCATTATAGTATCCTGCACGTGTTACGGTTTTACAACTACTGTTTTGCTATTTATTTAAAGGTATGAAAGCAACAACTTTCAAACAGCAGAGCATGGAGGAACCCACGTTGACGCCCCTTCCCACTTTTTCGAAGGGCACCAAAGGCTAAACCAAGTACCAATGGAAAAACTTGTCGGACCCGGTGTTGTGATTAATATAAAAGTAACGTATATATTTTTGTCTAAGAAGATATATTGCGTTAAATGTGTTTTTCTTCAGCAAAGGCGTCCTTTTTACGCTCAATTCTGTAATCACGAATTTTAAAATCAACAATGTTATTGTCACAAAAGCATATGTATCTTGATTTAAATATTTGCACCTGCAGAAATAAAACAATAAAACAAGCATGTTTTATTGAAGTTCGAAAATTATTGTTCCCTTTGATATAGCCCACTGAACTCTTGCAATTATTTGATAGTTTAACAGATTCCCGATACCTAACAGTTACAACATCTTCCGACATGAAGAATTTTGGGAGTATTATTGGCGCTGTGCGGAAGCACAGCGTCAGTATTGAATAGGTTTTAATTTTGTACCATGGGGTTGCATAATCGAATAGGGAGCAGCCAACATTATTATTGTAATTAAAAACTATGTATTATGTTTGAACAAACTCCCTATAATGAATAAATAAATAGTATTAACTGATTACAAACAATACTATACCAGGTGCATACGTCTTCGACCGTTAATTCAAAACGTTTGACATATTCATAGGATATTTAATAACTTTTCCACAAACTTGAAGGTTACGGGTTTTTTTATTGCTTTGTTTACGGACCCTACGGCCAGATTCATCAAAGTTCAGAAAAAACGTCTCGATAGTTGTTTTGCTATCTCTAACCATTTTGAAGTTTAAATACATATGTTGTCAACGTGAATAATTAATGAAAACCCATTTTAATTACTACATACTAAAGTAAAATGTAGGCATTATAAATAAGACCGTTCACCTAACTATGCGATACATGGGGTCTCAATGAAAGTTATTTAAAGCATCGCTAACAACTGACCAATAGTAAAGACAAAATTAATCACGTGGGTTTCGTCTGCGTCGAAAAGCGTCTACTGACCACGAGCTGTAACCTTGTTTAATGGGCGTCATCGTACCATTATGCGGAAGGTTGTTTTATGATTCGTTCATTTTTTGGTTAAACTGTAGTAAATGTGGTTTTTTACTTATTATGATAACATTTACATATAACATAATGTATTTGTTTTTTCCCGTTGATAGGTTGTTTACTGATATTCTAAAATGACTCTGATTCCTTTAAATCATGTTTCAAAAACATGCGCAGCGCCTTTGATGCTTTGCATCAAAATTTGTCTTGTTTTTATTACGCGTGCATCATGTACCTTGCCAAAGGTCACAAAAAGAGTCCCTGGTTAAACTAACAACAAGACGAATTTTGATGCAAAGCATCAAACACGCCGCGTATTTGTTTGAAGCATGAGTAAAAGGAAGCATCCATTATACGGTGCAAAGTTTGGACGTTTCTAAAATACACCATTATGCGCGTGTTGTTTTTGCGAGCATTCGTGCAGGCGAAATCCACGTCTTTTTCCATTGGTTGGTTGTAATGCTATGACGTAAACATTTTACGTAGTTTTCATTGGCTGATTTATTGTTTTTGTTTACAAGTAATAGAATGAATCAAGTTACGACCGTGCGTATTACATAGTTAAATGAACGTTTTTTTTACAATGTCTACATAATACATCAATATGTAGTAATTAAAATGATGTAGTAATTAAAATGGGTTTTCATTGAGTTTACACGTTGGCGCTATGCTTTTAAAATTTTGAATGTCACGTTTAAGTTTGAAAAGGATCTTTCGAACTTTTATTTTTTGAACTTTGATGAATCGGGTTGTAAGGTTCTGTAAGGTTCATAAACCAAGCTATAAAAACCCGTAGCCTACGAAATTCGGAAAAAGTTATTAAATACCCATTTATGTGTCCAAAGATTTGAAGTACCGTTAGTAGACATATGTAATTTGTATCGTATTGTTTTTAATCAGTTTATATAATTCATTGATTCATAAAAGTAAAAGTTCTTTTTCAAACGTAATACATAGTTTTTATTTACAATAATAATGGCGGCTGCTCTACATTCTATTTTGCAAACCCATTGCACAAAATTGAAACCTATTCGCTTAGGTCAAATATGTACATAGATAATGTACATAGATTTGGGTGAGTATTTTGTTAAATATATCATACCTTATTTCAGTTGGCGGCCACTGAGAATCCGGATTACCGAGTTACCGTTGATGATGTCAGAAACTGGGAGTCCAAAAACAAGAGAATTCCGAATGGTGCAGTGGTCATGATGAATTCTGGATGGCACAAAAAGTATCCGAACAAAACACTCGTGTTTGGAACTGAGACTACTAACGACTCAAGTACCTTTCATTTTCCTGGCTGGCACGAGGATACAGCCGACTGGCTCGTTAAAAATAGAAATGTAAATGTTGTCGGGGTAGACACGCCTTCTACTGACTACGGTCGTACTTCGACGTTCCCTGTTCACGTAATCCTAGGATCGAAAAACATAACGGGTGCAGAAAATGTTGCAAATTTGGACGCGATTCCGGAAAGTGGCTGCATCATTTATGTGGCGGCAGTTAAGCTTTATGACGGAAGTGGTGCACCGGCTAGGATATTTGCGACTTGTGAAAGATGAAATGACGAACACGTCGTCCACATTTTTTCTCAACACGGCTTTATATGCTTTTTTAACAGCTTTACTTGGTCATATCTTGAATTAAAATGGACCGAGAGCATTACGGCACTATGATATAACTTTAGTAATACTTGCAATGATTTTAGTAGCATGTAAATATATAAACTTTTTATTGCAAATGTGTTCAAATCGTTATTAAAACGGTTTAAACTGCATGCCGGGTGCATGAAAGATCAATTCATGATAATGATGGGTATTTTAAGTATAGATGGGATAAGAATATCCTAGAATGTAACAAGAAATGGAATGTGGACACGTGGCTCCGACTTATTTATAAAAGATAGTTGTTGTTTCGAGTACATTGGTCAAACTATTTAAGTGACATAATAGAGACTGTCTAAAGGCACACGATCAAGAACGGCGTGAAGATTTAAAAGCCATAAAACTTCAGTTTAAATTGTAAAATAATTCCTAAAAATATAAAGTCAGTAAGCTTACAACAAATAAATTGGTCATCAGACTCGCTTGCTTCAATTTATTTAAATAACCCATGAAAACAAAATATATTGTTAAGTTGGTTTGATTAAACTCACCTGATAACAGTTGTATTTTGTTTTAGAAGATACATAAGCCTTATATAACGCAATAGCATACTACTACCTAATTATCAATAATAATCTATTTCATGGACCAAATAATATTATATTCCTATATGGATTATTTCTCTCTCTCCGGAGTTTAGGCAGAGTATCCTATGACTAACAAATTAATTTGTTGCGGCCTAATGCGTACTTGAGACTACATGTATATTAAGATCCTGAAATTTAAGTTCCAATGATAAGATTCAAGAAAGGAATTATGTTTTGTTGCCAGTCTGATTTCTGATAAAAATGAAATGTACAATAGCTGTAGTTCTGAACTGTTTGCTTCTTTATACTTATGGATTTCTATCATCAAGACATTTTTAATGACGATAAAGCTAATAAGTATGTTACTAACTCCGATGCACCCAACAAATATTGCTTGATTTATGGTAAAATTTATTTTTGAAAAAAAGTCGTCTACGCTCCCGGAGGCTGCGGGTTCGAGCCCTACTAGGGTCACGATCGTGCCTCCTCCTACGACACCAGAATTATTTTTTCAAGGAAGCGGACTCGAGAGTAACTCGATAAGCTTCAAGCTTTCTTCACAATCGAGCTAAAAATCAGTATAAACTAAACTGTCGTAGGAAAATCGTCTAGTAACTCCAGCGACGAGCTTGTAACTGTTTTTGCTAAAACATGTCTGGCAAAGACTGGATAACATTCGAAGCTATTAAATAAAATTATTTGAAGTCATATAAAAAGAGAGCAAAAGAGAATACCCTCGTCTTACTTTTCTTGCGGCGAAATCTCTGCTAGTTACATATCCATGGTAAACCTTTACTTCAATATTTGATTTGTAATAAGTTTCGTATTGAATATGCTTAAATGTAGTATAAAGCATTTCACGCATTTGTTAATTTTAATAGATCTTGATACACTTAATAAAGATAACGTATAAAGTACCTTGGTTTAGTTATTTACTAGTTATCTAGACATTATTGGTGCTAAACCCGGACATGTAAAAGAACAGGAAAAGGGGTCTATTCGAAAAATGAGCTAAGATCAGATACCCGGATTCCCTTGTTTCTGCATCTGCATCTCTTCAACCTGCGCCTGTCAGGAGTCTTTGCAATGCCACCCAGGGAGAAGTCCTAGGGTCGGCCGGGACTTATTAACAATGAAAAGAGAAAAAATGAGTAGTCAAATTGATAATGGGGCTTAAACCAGAGCCTTTCATTTAAAACACGGAACTAACATTATGTACATCCCGGAGGTTGCGGGTTCGAGCCCAACCAGGGTCACGACCTTACTTCCTCATATGACACCAGTACTGGTTCTTCCAGGAAGCGGACTCGAGAGTGACTCGATAAGCTTCAAGCTATCTTCACAATCGAGCTAAAATAAATTAGTATAAACTAAACTAACATTATGTACACATGTATAACTTAATGAATTTAAATTTAAGTACATGCAGTTAACGTTTATGATAATTATATTGAGTTCATATCGAATGGGAAAAGAAAAAATATCTAATTCGTATATTATTCATTAGAAATTAGAGCCCCTTGTCGTTTCCTTCGGCGTAACTAATTTCGAAATTCAAGAGGCCAATATGCATGATGTTACTTGATTTTCGTAACTAAGTGATAATTATTTTTAAAACAATTTATTACAGTCCTGGACTCCTTATAATCTTATTAACAGTCATCATTTCGTCATGTGATCAATATGACAAATTAATATGCACAATGCACAAGCATTTACAGGTAACAGATAAATTACCGAACCAATAAATTAAGACAGAAAAATCGGTGCACTACAGTGCGATCACGTGATCAAGACGGTGGATTTCGGATGAACTGGAACAACTTACTAAATATCTGAAGTAATGTTTCCTAATTACAAGGTGCGGGTACATGTAGTGTTGTGAAATTATTTGTAACATTATTTTGTAAGGACTGAATGACGAATCAGTGTATCACATCAGTGTGTAAAGAACGTAGATACCAATCGAACAAAGCCGTTAAACACCTGCACTATTATAGTGTGCATGCATGCATATCTGTGCGTGTAAAATAACGCGCCTTTTACTTGGCGCTCATTTATACTCTCTGGGTCACTTTTCTACAGGCACTCACAGAATAAAGTGATATTAATTAATGTGTGTCTTTGATTGTAATGAATCACCTGGAACACAATAACCATCACGTGCGATTTGAAATTGTAGAAATCTCAGATTAGTTTCAATAGATCATATTCATAAGCCAACCCTGCATTGAATATACTTATGTTTGCTCTTCCAAATATCAAGTACAGATGATTATTGCTCTAAATCGAAAGAGGTCACATAAAACAGTTTTGAAAAAAAAACCTTCAACTGTACCTGGATATCTTCAGCAGACGATATGTCTTCCAAAGACAAATCAAATACTCTATACGCTTCTATTTGTAACATTTAATTGGTCAAAAAAGTACGCCGACAAACACACAAATAAACACACAAATAATATGCATCCGGTTGAAAATCGGTTTTAACTTACACCGGTTGTAAAACGTTCCTCGCGAAAAATAATTATCTGTGCTCAATTTTGGACCAATATCATGTGGCGGTTCATCTACAGTGGTTATTGTTGTTTTGCTTTCTCGTCTACGTTTTGTTTTAAGCATACTTTCATGTAAATTTCACCAACGAGTATATATACCAACCAATCGACACATTTGTACGGATCAAGGTGCACTAGTTGGAAATTTTCCATGCAGTTGCACTTTTTGTAATTTTACTGTAACGCGAAGCACGTGTGGGTAGGTGGAAATAAATCTGCTGTGTTTCATTACCTGTGCGATTTAGTTTGTATATTTGGGAATCAAGGCGAATAAACTGTAAATAGTAAGTCTATTTTGACAAATATGATAGATATCTTACTATCAATTCAATCTATATTCAGTTACGAAACTAACTTGTTTGTGTGTGAGCTTTCAAAAACGCTTCGTTCTTGGGCATATTTCAAGTTTTATTTATTGTATACCATGAACATAAAAGAAAGTGTCAGTAAGTAAAGTTATTAATGCTGTGCCGCAAATTTAAGGCACACACCATTTCCCTTAGTGGGTCGGATGCATGCTATTTTCATTCATATTTTTATCTTTTAATATTAAACTTTCGGATGTCATAATATTGTTGTGTACTTACACTAGTAGTTAATGTGAAAAGAATATTGGTGTTAACTATATTGAAGTTACTTTATTTCGTTCGTGACCGAGCAAGATAATATTTCAAAATATATCCGTTCTTCAATATAAATAGCTAATTTCTATTTTTTAACATGAATTTTAGTGAAGGTTTTATTACAATATTATACCATCCGAACCAAATGAAACACATGAAAAAGAATGTACACCACCCTCTAATTAAAATATTGCAATTCCCTAAAGAGCTGCGGCGTACATATGAAAATATGCTACAGTAGTGAGTTAGAGTCTTTACAACAGTCTAAGCAACATCCTCTTCAGTTCATTTACATAGAATATTCAACACATCTTCTAATTCTGACTCTTACGACTTAACAATAGCGATCTATGTATATGGCCACCTCTATAATTGCCATGAAATAAGTAATCATTGAAAATGTGTTCATGATGTAACTGTACCCAAGCCTGACTTCTATAGCCCCCATGATACTCTGAGAACACTTTCATCTGGTCAAAAAAATGTCAGCTATCTAAAATTAGATCTCGGTAGGAAACACTGACCGGTACTTTCATACTAGGTCCTAATTAGTCAAAACGATTAAAACTGGTCAGTGCACAGATATATCATTTTGTTGTACACTCCCACAAGCATATCGACCTGTTACATAACTTTGCATTTAGTTTTATTCAAACATCTAAATTACTTCAGCATTTGTTGCACCTAACCTCACATCTGTGCCATGGTATTTCAAAATCCTTCAATGCATGACAAGGTTACAGTCCGAACACGAATTTGTGCATATATAAAGGATCTCATTACCTTTAAACTCTAAATGTGACCTTGACCTTTGAGGTAGGGACGTGAGTCTTGCACGCGACACGTCGTCTTGATGTGCTAAAATTTGTGCCACGTTATTTAAAAATCCTCCAATGCATTACAAAGTTACATGAATAATAATTTCTGTCATGAGCACGAGGTTCAGATCGAAATATCCGTCACCGAGGGTAACTGTTTTGGCGGGAACGAGGCTCTGCCGAGTTCCCGTAAAACAGTTACCCGAGGTGACGGATATTTCCATCTGAGCCAAGTGTCTCATGATGGAAACTTTTTCTTGCATGCCGTCTTGCATTTTAAAGTAGATTTCTTAATGCAAACTTATCAAAATGATGAATTATCATGAAAAACAAACGATTTTCCGACGTTGTGTTTGGGAAATAGACGTCACAATGTTTATAACGTTACGTCATAAGTGATTCACGAGAGTCGTCTGGCATAGGAGGGGTGCCAGACCGGTTTTTCCGGCATGGGCAAAATCACCGGAAATGCCGATCCGATATGCAAGAAAAGTTGTGTCAAGTCAGCGATTCTAAACCTCTACAACGGAGACGGCCTGATTGCAGTTTCCATGGCAATTGTGTTAACTATCATGTCACTTTGATTATCATTTTTAGATTATTGTTTAATTTTCAGACTCCTTTTGTGGAAGATGCTACTTAAATTATTAAAGCAAGTATTTCTGATAGCCATTTGTTGTGATGCACGGAGCTTAGAACATCTGGCAGTTATTGATCTGACTCATGAACAAGGACCAAGTACGATATATTGGCCGGGATATCCTGCATATAATTTTACCATCATCTCACGTGGTTTGGTAGATAAAGGTTTCTGGTAATGCGGTTTTGTTTATCTTTAGGTAGATTTTGTGTCTTAGTTAACTACTTAAAGAATAGTGCGGCATATTTCACGCATACATTGATTTCGGCGTCGGTTTTAGAAGTTTGAGCTCTTCATTCATCATAGTGTAGGCACTTTAATGTTTTGCGTGCAAGTTTACACTGTCAGGACCATATTTCAATAACTAATGTATTTTTATTGGGAAAATTCCATGTTAGATAACTCTTTCTGACTTAGATACAATTTTACGTCCATCTTCGATTTAAAACTTGCCTACAAGCAACTACTATTTACGTATCCCAGTTATCACTCTCTAACCAATTTCGTTCGAAATGGTGATAGAATTTTTCACATACAAGTATCCCCTTGGAACCCCGAATATATTTAGCCAGCGCGCACTAGGATGCTGGCCATTCGTTCACTGGTCATTCTGACAGAATGTTTAAAAAATGGAATTACAAATTCTTGAAAAATTTAGGGAAGCTGAAAACCCAAATATTTGGAAAAAAGGATAAAAAGTCATTACCACTTTGAAAAGAGAGGAACTGATAGATGGGTGCAGCAGGAGAAATGTTGACATTGTGTACACATGTAAGTTGGGTGGAATAGACCCCACCCAAGATAATTTAGTCAAAATGTTACAGCATGTGCTGGATTTTAGTGCAAATCAAAATGATTAATAGAAAAACCCGAAAGGTTTAGGAAAAGTTAGGGCAAATGCAATGGCAGAGCTAGAAAATAAAAAGGCAAAGCAGGTATGATGCTATTATAGTGGACATGATAATTCGCTTTGGTATGATATTAAAGTTGGTATTTTTGGCATATTTACGCAAACGTCAGGATTCAAATGTGTTCCTGGTACAGTGTAAGTTAAAATATTTATCGAATGTTCCATCACCGATTTTTTCAGACACGTACTGGAACATATTAATAATAATATTAATGATAATAATAATAGCATTGTGGCAGTTCACCCAATTTGTTTTGATAATAAAGAGATATATCGCAAAGGATAATTAGACTTGAAAACACATAGTCATATTTTTCTGAACAGTATCTGTAAAAAAAAAAAATATACTTATTTTACTGTAACATAATGTCATTTCTTTCAAAATTGTTCAGAAACCGTTGGTTTGTTTATAAAATACTAGTGTACAGTACACGAAATAATAACAAGTTATATAAGGAAGTGTTTAAATCAGTGTGATCTGCATGACACTGTGCACATTAATTCAAAAGGAAAACAGAAATTCACATCAAAAATGTTGAAAACACTAAATGGCGTCATTGTTTAACGGACGTGAAACATGAACGGTAATAACTCTGCGACAAAAGCCCAAAAAAGAGTGACTTTCAACATGTGCATTGAATTTTTTATAAGTTTGACACGAATCGTTTTGTTTTCTTATATGAATGAATGACATGATATTAGTAAATAATCTGCGTGCAGTAGGGTTAGAACAGGAGTCCAATGCAGTGGTCCTTAAGCAAGCTACACAACTGATGTTCGACAAACCTGGTTCATTATGCAGACATTTCACATATAAAATATCGGTCGAATCCGATAAAATTAGCAATTTCATATTATTACAATGTAAGAGATAGAGCGTACTTTTCTTTGTTAGTTGATTCAAGAGACAGAGCTGGTGATTAAGGTCACCTATCATTACAGATAATATATTTTTAAAACATGCAAGGTATTGTCATTTAAGCGGTATCTGTAAAACCTGTCTCTTTATATAATCCCAGGAATGTTGTAGCTATAAGATGAAATGATAACGATTGTCTGGATGTCTTCAGTTACGTTGCGTAAAATGTTTGGCTGCATGCTCGGTATTAGTGTGGAAAATCTATTTAGGAAACCAGATTCTGCTGGTAACTGACAGATTCGGGTCACAGTCATTTCTGGGAAAGAGGTAATTAATTTCCGATGCAAGAAAACGATGATAACCTAGATGGTTGTTTTTGTCACAAAAACATATTCTCCCATGCATGGCAGTTTGTCAATGATTGTAATACTGAAACAAGATATCAAAATAAAATAATTGTGGACAAGAAATGAAGTGAAATAATTAAATTCCAGTGTTGAATCTACAAAATGATAATGAAATGTACTCAAGAGTGGGATGTTTTTTCATGGTACCACATGCCTACTGCAAGTGTGTTAGGAATTTGTTTAGCAGAAACACACATACATGGGGGGTATAATAAATATTAAGTAAAATAAAATAATGAAAAATGATACACCCTGTGTCTCTGTTAGCCCTCACTTTTTTTTTTTAGAAAACTCACAATTTTCTTATATCCAATACTTATATGAGGGAAAACGGGGGGGGGGGGGGCACTTGTGATATTGTTCTGTTTCAGCCACAGTCGAATTAACCTTTGAACTTTTTCCAGAATCACTGGCAGTTCATCGTCATTTTAAAACGTTTTCAGTATTTAAAATGCATCTCGTTATCATCCTTCACATGACTATTGTTTGCGTAGTGAATCTGTATAACAATATATCAACCCCTTTCATTCTCTGTAATATGTGTAAGCGTAAGATTTTAATAAGACGATTATCTTGCAACTTCAGACTCCTTCAAAATTCTTGTAAATTCTTTATAAAAACACTTTTGAGTGTCATTGTACTTCCAGAGATCACATCAATACAGCAAACATTAACATACGTCATGCAGTGTAACGTTCGCGGGCATATTTCTGACTTATTATTAGACCCGTGCATTTTGTTTCGTTTTTACATATACATGTACTTAGTCTACTGTTTTGCTTTTATCTAATAGGTTTGAAAGCAACACATTTCAAACAGCAGAGCATGGAGGAACCCACGTTGACGCACCTTCCCACTTTTTTGAAGGAGGTCAAAGGCTTAGCCAAGTACCAATGGAAAAGTTTGTCGGACCTGGTGTTGTGATTAATATAAAAGTAAGGTATACACTTTCGGCCGAGAAGTGTTATTTCATGGCATGTGTTTTCATCTGCAATGGTGTACATCAGAGCATCATTGGTCAGTGATATAGGGTTTTGCTTTTGTGTCATTAAACCTTCATTCTATTATAACGAATTTTAAAATCAACAATCTATTGTGGTCACAAAAGCATGTGTATCCAGTGTCAAATATTTTAAAAGCACTTGCTTTGATTAGTCACAGAATTACTAGTACACATGTATTTTGCTACACTTTGAAACCATGTTCTTCGTATACGAAATCAATCAATAAACACGCGAATTATTGATGTCCGAAACGTTTTATTCCCTTTGATGGGCTTAAGTGACCTACTGTATGGTATCTTGCAATTACCTGATATTTTTACAGATTCTCGAAGTCTCACAATAACAACATCATCATTCTATCATGAAACGTGTTTTAGAGTAAATGGGTACAGTGCGTTATTTTTATTACTCGAGAGTTCCTGGTATTGAATACAAACACTGCGACAATTGCATCTTGCTTGTCATGTTGGATTATGCTTTCTTTCAGCCAATAAATAGGTTATTCCTTATGTTAAATGCTACCTTTCACAAATGAAGATCTAAATTCTTAGCTCTACTTAAAACTTTAACTAGCTTATCAAATATAATGATTATGTCTTATTGCTTACTTCTTGCTGCTAACCCTTATTTTGCCACGTCTCGTCCAATCTTTTTGCATTAGGAACCTCGGTGCATGCATATCAGTAAGCAGAAAGCACACACAAAATGCTGTAATGTCATAACTTACATTTTATTACAGGAGGAAGCCGCTGAGAATCCGGATTACCGAGTTACCGTTGATGATGTCAGAAACTGGGAATCAAAAAACAATAGGATTCCAATAGGTGCAGTGGTAATAATGAATTCTGGATGGCACAAAAAGTATCCGAACAAAACACTCGTATTTGGTTCTGAGACTACTGACGACCTAAGTACCTTTCATTTTCCTGGCTGGCACGAGGAAACAGCCGATTGGCTAGTTAAAAATAGAAATGTAAATGTTGTCGGCGTAGATACGCCTTCAACTGACTACGGTCGTACTTCGACGTTCCCTGTTCACGTAATGCTGGGATCGAAAAACATAATGGGTGCAGAAAATGTTGCTAATTTGGACGCGATTCCGGAAAGTGGCTGCATCATTTATGTGACGGCAGTTAAGCTTCATGACGGAAGTGGTGCACCGGCTAGGATATTTGCGACTTGTGAAGAAGATGATACGACGGAGTCGTGGTTCACTAGCTTTCTCTACATGGCTTTATTTGCATTTTTAACAGCTTTAATTGGTCATATCTTGCGTTAAAACGGCTAATAATATTTCATAATGTGCTGCGACATTAGTAAAAAATGCAGTCGTCGTAGGGTAAGTTAAATATGATATGACATACTGAAGAGAATGGTTTTTGTTGTTTAAATTAATTTCCTTTTGATGTCTGGGTCGATGGTCCATACTTTTACCTACTACTGTCTCATTTACTAACACTAAACAATGTTTAGCGCCATCTATCGCCGGCCCCAAGTCCGAGATTCACATAGTTTATATAAATATGTAGGCTGAATGTTATTTTATTTGTATTTTGGTGATGATATTGGTTTTACACAGCTGTATAACACACTATGGTACTGTGTACATGTAAATATCTAAAATAGAACAGACAAATAATTACAAATCAACAGTGATACATGCAAATATATTAATTAATATACTTCAGTTTTAGCACGTACATGTACCTTCTATCATAAAAAGTAAACAATAACAATGTAAAATGGCACAGGTGTAATGGTGCGTAGCAAACCATTTTCAAAAACCCGATACACTGTTAATCTAAGTATATCAATAAATCCAGTTCACAGTTAGTTCAAATTTAACAATACAAGAGAAAAATGTTATAAATAACACAAAATTAATAGAATAGACTTTTGATATATTCCGAGATTTTTTGAAAATTGTGCAAGACGCATAGAAAATTGCGTTTCACCTTATCAAAAGTTGATCTTAAGTATTTTCTTAGGTGATTTGTTAATAAAGTCACGTAATATATTGGTTAGAGTTAGTTAATAAACGGGACAATAATAGGCAAAAGTATGGAACACCGACTCGGACATAAAAAGGGGAATGAAATTTAACAACAAAAACCATTTTCTTCAGTATGTCTTAACATATTTATCTTACCCTACGACATACTCCCTCTTTCTAAAATGGCCTCCCAACATTTAACTTGCAAGAAAAATAAGAAGAGAAAAGAAAATTTTAAATAGAATTTTAAATTGAACAAACATTTACAAAGTCAATGTTATATCACCGATTATTATTCAACTTTACAATATTAAACACTGCATTAGATCAATTGCACAAAAGATATGAAACAGGTAGAGCTAATACAAAGCATAACTGAGCCAATATGAGAAAAGCAGGGCCAATACGAGATAGCAGGGCCAATATTGAATTCAAGCATTCTGATTGGATTAAAAGAGAGGGCCAATAAGGAGAAGTCACTTCCGTTAGATTTTTTAAACGGCGCCATTTTGTTTCAGTTGATATACAGACTTTTTTAGACTCCTGCTGATGTCTTATTTTACTAAGTTAAATACAAATAAAATTGTTATTGTTACAAGAACATTTATTTCTCACTTACTGGACAGAAAAATCTCTATTTTTAGCAGTGATGGAAAATCTGATCTCACATAGGGTTATCGAAAAATGACTGTAAAATTTTTATTTTGAAATAAACATAGGGTTATGGGTATTCATTTTCTTAGTTAGATCATTTTCTATCCATCTATAGCAGTTTTGAATTAAAATTCGAGAAAAGGTTGATTTTCATCTTTTCAATCCGTTCCTGTACTTGCACTTATTTATTCTTTCTTGTGTGAAAATGCGATTTAAACGGTGAGAAAATAAATCTACCATGTCCGTTGAGTTTTGGATAAGGAAATCCCATCCTCGGGTTGAGATACGTCTAAAAAAACTCAGCAGAGCCTTGTTTTTGAGACATATCTCAACCCTCGGGTAGAATTTCCGTATCCACAACTCATGAACATGTTAGATTCACTTTATTCTTGTTTTTTTTTTAGCCAATATTGTAAAGTTGAATAATAAAATTATCATTAATCAAGTGATTTCATATTGACCTTGTTATTTGTCCTCGGGCAGTCGTTTTGGCCCTCGGCCTTCGGCAAATACGACCACCCTCGGACAAATAACACGGCCAATATGAAATCACTTGATTAATAACATTCTAATATTAAATTATCAATAACACATCGGTATACAACAAAAGTTGATATACGGTAATTGTGTTAGGACCTGGCACTTACAATGTACCTGCTGGAGTTGAAAAATTCTTTGTATTACCATAATGTACATGTACCTCAATTGTCTGTTCAAGAAGCAACCTAGCCAGCACACTGCTATTGGGCCAATATCGATTTAAGAGCGGTATATCGGCTTGAATATATCAAGATCGGGCCGATGATGGGTCAATGTCATACTTGTTAAAATTCATTTTAATGTCGGGCCGACAGCGTTTTAGTATCGTTTTCCGTGTAAAAAAAGGGACTAGAAATACGATTACAGTTATCTTCCCGTAAGAAATTCTGCTGCAGAAAAACGAGTGAATGTTTTTGTATTTCCTTAGATTGACCTGGATGGTCTTTTTGTCCTACTTTCGCTTTATTGCATGTTGTCGACAGTCAGAAATATACGTTGCAGATCACTGGAAGTGAAATTCTTTCAATTTTATCTTAAAATAGGCATGCTTATTTACAGCCTCTTTCTGTGATATTCTTGGAAAATTACAATAATTTTTGAAAACTGGAAATCCTACTTTCGTTTTTGAAAATGCAAAATAGAATTTATTAATTCTTTTTTAAACTCAAATTTTCATCACAATATGTTCACATTCAATGCAGTATGTCATATTTTCCTCCTGAGAAGACGCCCATTACAATTCAGGATTAAAAAGAAATTCGATTTGGTCTTAGTAATGGACCTTTAAATGCAATGAAACCTTCAAATTTGTTCCTATGGTACTCATGTCTTAGTATTTTGACATTTTTTTTATCTTAAACGTGTGTAAAATTCTATTTTACCTTTTTAAATTTGTTCATGTTCAGTGTTTGGTTACATTTTGTGATACGTTTTCGGGTACGTAACCAGCATTCCGGTTAGTGACCCACGGGTCACTGCGTTAATGTGACCGATGTTACCCTTTTTGACCAAGTTTTTGGTCACTTTTTGATCTTCTAGTATAAAAAGGGACGATTGTGATCGTTCTAGAGCTGAGTCAGTACACACTCTTGGATACGGACCCTTGTCCGTTTGGTTTAGAATTGGCCGCTCATTTTAGTTTTGCTATCTTTACGACCTACTGTTAAAGTTAAATAATGCAACGGCTCGAAGTAAAGGCTCACTTTAGCTTTAGATCTTTGATTAATTTTTAGAAGATATTTATAAACTTCTTTGTCAATTCTCTATACGTAGTATCTTGCAATAACATTGTATTTACTGTGTTATACCTCCATAGCTGGTTTGGCGCCGTACGTTTATATAGTCACGCTACAGGAACGTTTCCAATTGTATTAGTCTACGTCGAGGGCATTTTCACTCGGACATAAGTTTTCACTGAATAATTTGAGATCATTAACGAAGTTTGTTTGTACTGTTATTTACCACGCATTTAATGCATGTTATGTGGAAAATAAAACTAATGAACATTTAACGAGCGAACTTACGGTATAATAGGCTCGATAAATTGTGACACTACCTGTCCGTATGATGTACGTCTAGCTCAAAGTGAGATAGTAAGTCCAAAAAATATCATTTAATGTAGTATGCGGCCTTTCTCTCGCATCAGATGTTTTCTCCGATTGCTATAAAATTTTGCATAATGGTACTTTAACATATTGTACATATTTTATTCGTTTTTCTTTTTTTTCTTTCACTTTGTTTCCTAACGTTTCCTAATTTTCAACCCCAAATGAAATTAATTGAATGTATAATGTATGATAGCGGCAACGGCCCTAAAACGTTAGAAGAAAAAGTGCTATTGGATCTTCGTGTGGCGCCACAATCTAGCATTTCTCACAGGCGTTCAGCTTCTCTTAGTACTTTTTCTTCTCGAAATTGACACAAATTCAATGTTTGATAATGAAAATTATATCATCAAATTTGAATAAGGAGAGAGTTAAGCCTAGAGCGTTTTACTCAATCCTGTATGCTTTTTGGATCGATTGATTTATTTAATCGTCAAATGTTAAGTTAGTATAGCTTCCTTACGGCCGACCTCTTTACATACAAACAAGTAGTTCCATATATTCAGTTGTTACGAATTATACTGTCTTCTGTTTTAAAAATTATAAAGTAACAGATCTAAATAATATCAAAATATTTCAGAATAGCATTTTGTTAGTAAAAATCAACGAGGTATCTGTTCTGTTATAGAACTATTTTCCTACGCGGTTTCGATCACAACAGTTTTCTAGTCAGACCGG